>JAQGAK010000141.1:0-140921 GCA_034696945.1 Lipothrix lubbocki
TTTAAAATGATGGTGGTTGTCTCATCCTGCATCCAGATACCATTGGAGTTATACCACTCTGCATCTCCACCGACGATTTATATTATTCTTGAACAAAAAACTTTTAATTGACGCTAGGGAAACATAAAATTAGGCGAAAGTTGTTAACCGTATGTCAATGTCTTTTTATGCTTTATCTTTCCTGGATTTATTGCAGGGACAGGAAGTGAAGAATTTGATAAACCATAGTAACTACATTATAATCTTTCAGTGTACTTGAAGTACGGAGATAGAGAAAAGAATGTTAAATAAGGAGAAGGAAAAGTTGTAAATTAGAATAGAATTTGCTTTCAAGTAATCAGTTATAGTCATCAATGTGGTGGGTCTTCTTGTAATTATACTTATATGTAAGTACTAAAGTAGCAAAAGCAGGATACCTGAACATGTTTAGAGTGTAAATTAAAAGCAGATACACACAATGGATATTACTGAATGGTATTTCGATGGGCAATCTATACAGTCAAATATAGGAAATATAGGTATAGAAATTGTTTAATTATAAGGTAGGAAATCTGGAAAAAGATCTTCCAACAATGTCCATAGACTGTAGAACTATAGAGAGTGAGTTTATAAGTCCAGCCAAATAGAAAATTTAAGGTGTACTACTGTGTAGAGTTAACGTTTAGGTATAGAATTGAAGCTTAGGTATCTATTGAGTTGAAGCAATTGTGTTGTGAAAGAAGACACTTCTCCTGAGTAAAGACTATGTGTTATACATAAGATAGGTCAAAGTTTGTAAACAATATACATAAAATGAAAATGAAAACTCTGTGACGGTTCTAGGTACAATAGACAAGACATGTACTTATGGAATGATATTTTGAATAAATAACGTTTTACATATGAAAAAAAAAAAAAATGTGTTATACATAGCAAGGACTACTCGATCTGACTCTAATAAGTTAGGATTCTTCAAAGTAATTTAGCGGCGTGACTTGATGTGGAAGGTAGTAAAACCATTAAAAACATTATCGACATTAATTTCATAGATTATGTCATGGAAAAAGGCACACACGGTCTACTCTCCATGTAATTTCTAGTCATAAACAAATGCTCGCCTACTACTAACCTACCTATTTACCGTCAGCTTGTTCCATTCCAGAACAACTTGAATAATCACATTGCAGCGATGCTTGTTGTTGTGGTTACGAACTTACAGATATTTGTACTGTGTCTTACAACCTACCGATGCATTGCTGGTGTGTATTGTACGGTACAATGGACACCAAATAGGATTTGGTAGCAAAGTCAGAACATTATGTAAAATACTACTGTAAGCATTTCTTTTCCACTGTACTTATAGCCTTGCCTATGGGAATTCAGGTTCTTTAAGATACATACATAAGCCAAGCTAGCTGTGTAACTCAGAACGCAATGAATGCTGGAGCTATAAAGCACTATGAATACACCTACACACGTAGTACGTAATAGTTAAGGAGGGTAATAACATGATAGCAGACATTGTATTTCTAATGAGTCTAGCAATTTCTTGGTCTATTTCAATGGCTTTCCATGATGTTCACTTATAATAACTATAAGTGTCTTGGAGGGAAACCATGAGCGTAAAATATAATGGAGTGACGGACGGGTTGGAAGAAAAAACCCATGAAGTTGAATGTGATGTATGTACATGTGAAGTCATTTAAGAGAGAAAGGAAGGAGGAAAACGTGTTTGGAATACAATTTGCTTCATTTCTAATGGGCGTTCCTGTTGTTCCCGTAACTATAATCGTAAGTGTACAATGGATTTCCTAATATAAATGCAATTCTTCGTCTTCTTGCAAGAGCATCTCTCCTGGAGCAAATAACATCCAGAGGTATCAGACTGACCATTTTCCTCTTGAATCCTCAACTTTTATCAACATAACAATCACTCGGCTCCAGTTCATGGCGTGCCACCCGTGTATTCTTCAATTCCAATGCTAGTCCCAGCATCATCTTGCGAATTACAGAGATAACGTGAAGCATCTTATTATTCTATCAAACCGTCCTCCGTATCTTTCTCTTCTGTGTAAAATTATATATCTATAAGCGCAATGGAAATGTATTTAACCTGTTATCCATGGGAAAGGTGGAACCTTCGTTACGTTAGATAAGCTCTACACTATAGAGATAAGCAATTTGAGATGATCATACGTGAGAACGGAGGAGATGCTTGGAAAGCGGTTTTACTTTCGTTGTATTATTTGGTAAAGAAATTGTTCATGAATATTCCGGATTTGATCTCGAAAAATTTATATTTATTTAAACTTAAAACAGTCTTAGATGACGTAGAGATTGCTTTGGCGAGTTATTTGATGGCTTTTTTACTGTAATGGTATATATATGTAAATGTAATCAATCGTTCCTCCAAAATTAGATTTTTATTTTAAAACTGAAGCTTCAAAGTCAATCATCATACTACACTTGCGATGCTTTAACTACAATCCTTTCCCTAACAACCAAAGTTGAATACTCAATCCTCCTACTTAACACCGTCGTGGCAAGGACTACACTATACAGAAGCAAGTTCAAGGACTTTTGAAGTTACAAGATCATTTCTGGAAAGTTTGAAAATCTGTGGATCAGTTTGCGTTACATATATCAACATTGTTGATACGTAGCGAGTTTGTGGAGAACCGTGAAGGAATAAAAGTAGGAGAAATATAATATCAAGTGTCTAACAAATTGAGTAAAAAAGCATAAAACTCATGTTTTATGAGAGCCATAATGGAGTAAACAGGAATGCATGTAAGTGAGAAATGGATATGCATAGAAATGAAATTAACATTGAAATTGGTTGGAAACTCATAAATTCCTCCTGTCTCTCCTTCACGTTAGTTGTGGCTCTTTCGTGTGGCTCGTAATAATATAAGACTTTATCTGTAGCGATAATGCAGTACACAGATAGTAACAGAATTTTTTATGTATTATTCCGACAATATTTCATTCATCTCGGTATGCACTATGCAGTATGGACGAATTACAACAAGCTCTCTCGCATACTCTCTTTCCTTATGTATAACTGCTTTTTATTTTACGAGTTTCTCTCTTTTATATTGCTGTGTATTATTGCGTGCTTGAATCTCGTCTCACGGCTACTGACTGGTGCCACACGCATACCACACGTAAATACGGAGGTACTATAGATCAACTTTTAAACGTTTGCTCACCCGTGTGACTCAATTTTTCTGCACACACTTTCATCTCACACTGCAATGTAAAACACTGACCAACGTCAAGCTACAGTAGCTACTTAAAATTTTACTTATTTAATAACAGTCACAATATGATCTATCATTGGGGAATCATACCTGATACGTGTCCATGTTAATGTGAGAATTCTCTTGTTATAATTTTCTCCTTAAAGTGTTCACAGTGCTTTTCTCCTGATAATTTGATGTAGCTCGTCACACAATCCATAGTGCTCTGCTCATGAGTATTTGAGATATGTTCATAATATATTTATTATATATTACGATTTTAAAGCCTTTCGTATTTACTGTAGAAATTTATTGATTGAAATCATCTCTCTAGCCGACAGTGTATATTATGCAGTCTGAAAATTCCCCCAGCACAACTATTCCTTCGCATGCACAAATGAAATGAAAAACTGGAGGGTGATCATACAGGGCAAGGGAGAGACTGGTGATACTAAAGTGCCTTTGCTTGCTCAGACTTATCCTGTTAGAGGGAGAATGGGGATATTATGTGAGCTTATTCTATTAGTGGAGGAGTGATCGATAGGAAAATGGCGACAAAAAATAAATAAATGACATTCCGAGATACTGGCGTCTACCATGGTTTTCCTACGCATACGCAATATACTTATAATATACATACAATGTATGTACATGACGGATTTTATTACGTCCGTTTATAAAATAAATTAAACTTTTATAGAAATCATTTTACGATGTCTTTGTTCCAGCAAACGTATTTCATCATGTATTTTCAATGTATTTACCTCCAACAATCACCAATATCGTACAAATACCAAGGAGAGTCCGCAAGCCAGCTCACATCTCTAGTCTCATTCACTCCTGCCTTGATTAAATAGACCACTCTGCTACATTTTATGACACTGTACTGTGAGTCTATACAGCCATACAAGATAGCATAAGAGCGCTATAGTAACACATGCGGCATCGATCCATCGATCACACTCAGGAATACACCAGAGCCATCCATGTGGTGACGAACGGATGAAATTTTAAACTTTAGACAAAACTAACCTATCTATTTTTCCAAATAGCAAATAATGCTTAATGAGTTTAGATTGCCAGCAGTTTAATTTTGCTATTAATCTACAGTGCGAAAAAGCAAAATGGTAAGGTTAAAGGTTTGTAAATACCAAACTTTAGATAATTTAATCTTTAGTTCTTATCACAGAAATGAACTGCAGTACTACATATATAATAATATGCTTATAATGAAGTGATAATAACTGAAGTCAATATGACTAAAATATAAAGGAATAATTATAGTAAGTCTTGCTATTCAAACAGCAAGTTGTATAGTTTAAATTTGTTTAAATATGTGCAGAAAATAGTTTTTTAGTGTGAAAACCGATACAAACGGAGCTCTCTGTGTATTTTTAGAACGCTTAAATAGTGCTTACGCAAAGCATTTGGTTATCAGCCGAAGTAAGAAATTTTCGTAGTAATTGGAAAACCGTATAATAATATGAACACGTTTGCTCTTATCCTCAAAAGCAAAAAGTGTAACTTAATTGCAAGTGTAATTAATCATGCATGAAAAAGTAGTAACTAAACTAATTCTTATTAAGAGTACATGAAATAATTACTAAAATGATTTCTGGACAAGTTCGTAAGCATTAAATTTTAATAAACTGATTATTCATGAAAAATAATAATTTAGCCAAACTTTGAATTTCAACTTAAAAAATGGATGAAACAAAGTCAAATGAACGGAAACAGTTGAAAACCCAAATAAAATGAACAAATCGAATATAAATAATCCAGAGACAATGAACAAACGACGGTTAACAAAGTTAAAGCAACCAAATCAGCTGAAAATCAAAGTAAAAGCATACGTTTGAATATGAAGGACATTTGACAGTAAATATTAGCCAGAAATAAATAGAACAGATAGATAAATGCGGTTAAAATTGAAAGTGAAATGGAAAAGATCCCACCAGACGACACGTTTAGAAAGATTGACACCAAAACTACATACCTTCGTTGGTTAGTATAAGTTGAAAGTGAAGTAAATAGCAGCACACCAAAGACAGCAGGGTTTCTGAAGTAAAACCCCCTTTAAGGATGAAAAAGGACTTGAAAAGACAACAGTGATTGTGATTTGACAATGTACAAATATCTTTTAAAAAAGAAGGCGAGAGTGTTGTCCCAAGGTTTTGAATCCTTGCCTCACTCTCATTGTCGATTGTTACGGAGTGGGACAGGTTGGTTTTTGGCTGGACGTTGCAGAACACCAAGTGGAGTTGTTTAACAATAACAAGCTATAGTCGGGCGTCTATATTTCAGCCAGCAAACAAAGCAGGCATGGATGGATGCATAAATTCCCTGCTTCCTTCCTTCTTCTCGCAAATGTACTCGATGAGAAGAGTTCATTGAAACGCATGCCCGGGTCGGGTTTTCTGTCGGGAACTACACAACCCTGTAATATACTTCTATACAATAAGAGCTTGATTCACTTGTGAGAGAGATACACACAAGTGTATTTTGCTTTTGTATCGCCAGAGCCGCGACTCCGTAAATAGCTTATATATCTATTTCTGTATACTAAAGCGCTGTGCATACTACATATTTATATAGCTCCGTGCATATAACAGAATCTGGGTAAGTTCCAAATGATTACGTGCTATTGTGTGCGTCATATAGACACACGGTCGTAGGTTTTGATTTGAAACTTGAGCCTGGAGAATTTTAAATTGCGGCCGCCAATATTACTCTCTGTATATCGTCCTCCTTATTTTTTAGTATACAGGGAAAAATACATACTCAGCAAAAGAATACTTAAGTTGTATACTTGTAGACTATTTACACGGAATATACTACTAAAAACGGAATATATGTAAACGTCAATGATTTGAATTAAAGCTTCTTCCTTAGTTGTTGATATCTTTGTAAGTTTAGGAAATGAGGATCTCTAAGAATTTTCTTAATAGTATCTTTGGAAATTTGTTGACTCAAGCTCCGACGCTAATGCACTGTAGACTTGACAAGTCTATTTATTTACCTGTCCTGAAAGGCAATCCTAGTTAGAGGGAGAGATTGATGACGGATTAATAATTAAGGGAGGAATTAAACTTACGCTATCAAATTAAACATTTATAGATTCATTAAACTTGTTCAACTTAGAGTGGCAAAAAGGTTGGGATTTTAAAAGTCAAAAGTAATGTATATTATAGGTAAACAGGACGTTGCTGAAGCAAAATGGACTTCGTTGGAGCAAGAAGGACTTATTTGTTAAAGGAAAAAGAGCTGTACTTGTTCAAAATACGACGTCGTCCAATGTCTTGTGGAACCTGCTGGAGTAAATACTTTGTACAGTGGGTCCATGTGATAACAGTCAAGTCTGCTGTGTATATCCTGGAATGGAGAGGAGGAGAATTCTATACGCTCTCTCGCCCCAAGACACGGACAAATGAGAGGGCTGGGAAACGACTTTCTGTAATATACGACAACCGTAATATTATGCAAAATGAGGACCGCGGTTGGTTCCAAACAGCACTCTACACCCATGGAGTAACTATTACCTTTGGAGGAACAAGGTACATTTATTTAGTATCTTCACTCCAGCCCCACCATCATCATCCTACCACGTTGAGTAGAAAGTCTTGTCTTGTACAAACCTTGTTGTAATACTTTGCACACAAAAGCATTCTCCAGACATTACTTTTGATCCGAAAAGTTTTTAATTAAACAAGAGTTCAGAGGAAAATGGCAATTGAGGACTCAGGTTGGCTCATTACAGGTAATTTATTGACTTCATGTAGACTTATCGCACTGCCAGCCGGATTAGAGAAGTCGTTTAGGACGAATAGCGTATATACCTATCTACGTTGGTGGATGCCAACGCAAGGAGAATATTACAAGACGCCATTATCAACCCGGAGCCCGAAGTTCCCTTACCACAAACACATTCATCAGTGTACGCAATTATTTCCATGCCAGCCTCTATAGGACTGGAATAAATTGTACCTTATACGACCGAACCGCATGTATGTACTACCTCGTGGATTTCATGTGTTGTTCTCTATAGAATGCTCATTTTTCGGAATTATTTTATTTGTCTTCAATGGAATCTTGCACATATATACAACTAATTATTTTCGTAAATTAAAATTGACATCGAAATTATTTAGCAATGAATTAAAATAAAAGTTAATAATTACATATTACAAAATTTCAAAAAGGCTATACATATATATGTAGTAAATATATAATTTAAATTGACAATAAATTAAATAAAAAAATATTTTAAGGCTCTTTTCTAATTTTAAGACTATTGAAATTCATGGAGCTTTTCCAATAACAAATAAGGTGGAAAACGTTTAAATTGTTGAGCTCTGTATTTATTTTCTAAAGGCTTACTACACTAGAGGATAAAGTCATGAGGTAATTCTAGTTACATATATAATATCATTATCCAACCACAGCTGCTGAACATGGCTCACCTGACAGTTGTAATTAGTAACGAATAAGTCGGTGAAGTAATTAAGCATGTAGCTATGTGAAGAAGAAAAAGGTATGCAGCTGAAGGGGACGAACCTGCTTTGTTGTTAAAATAATTAACTCAAGTTAAAAAAAGAGAGCCGCACGTGTTTCAGCTTCCGGTTTATTTTTCCACTCCTGACTGATTCTTTTGACATTTGAAATTTCTGTGACGTTCTAATTTAATTATATAGATAGACCATTATGGGTATATAAAGCTTGATGTTAGTAAATCTTCTGAAAAATACTGTTGGGCAATCAAGAGGTTACAGTATTTAATAAGCATCTTTATAGCTTATTTCCTACTTATAACGAGAGAATTATGTCAAAGTATACAACAAAAGTCCGACATTATGTAGAAGTTTACTGCAAGTATAACATCACGCCGAAGTATATACGTTGTAACGATAACATTTTGTCAAAGTTGACTAATGAATTTAACAAGATTGTGACATAAAGCGGATGTCAACAGATGAACACATGAGTCTAGCGGCGCACAATTAGGAAATGTACAAGTTTTTCAAACAAATGTAGTAACTTTATTTCGGTACTACAACTAAAAGTTTCCTCTTGTAACCTGCATGCATACATACACAAATACACACTACCCACATATGTTTTGTCTTTGAAACACAGTGCTTGTTGGTTTTGAAAATAGTTAATTTTAGACTTTAAAACTCTCTTCCATTCACTCAGAACCCCTCTGAGCTGATAGCTATTAGCTATTGCTTTGAAATTACAGAGATATAATAAATTTCTGTGACGTTCATCATAATGATGATGAGTCTAGCTTGAACTTTGCACATTATTGAACTTCAAATAATACAGTACTGAAGTGCCAAAGTGGAATTTAGCTAGATCCTTGTCTCAGTTTACATCATTTAAGGATGAATCAACAAGCAAGAGCTTGAATCAAGTTCGGTCAATGTAAGTAAATCCTGCTATGAAGAGATTATTTCTGAAATAAATGCATTATTAAAACTCGATGCTACTGCACTGCCAGTTGTAATACTTGAACAGTTGTTTGGATTGATAAGTAATAGAAACGACAAGTTCTGATATGCAAACTAGCAGCAGCAGAAGATGCTGATGAGACGATGAGTGGAGGATAGTGTGAGCATTATGAATATAAAAAAGTACTCATTGATAAAATATTAATACGCCGTAACTGTCTGAAGTAAGCACATATATAGTAAGTTTACACTTTGGAAAACAACTTTCAGGTTTATTGAAAATCCAATCCTGATGACATGTTGTTGCACTTACGTACAAATTCCATTTACCTACTATAAATTCTTGAACCTCCGCACGTATAAATACTTGTTTTCCAATTCTTATCAAGTATTTATTATTCAGACTTGTAGCATATAATAGGCATACATGGGTTAATAAATACACAAGAGCGCAATATTTGAGGATTTTAACTGATGCGTTATATCCCATGAATGGCTTATAAGCTTAAAATACTGTATCAGAAACCATCATCTCTTATGTGTAATGTTGTTCGAGACTTAAAAAGGCGTTGTTGTTACATACCCGCCAAGCCTATAATAAATATATCTTGCGTACGATCAAGTCAAGTTTCACAAGAAAATCTATCGTGATTCCCTAAACGAGTTAACGAGTCATATACCTGTAGCCGATATGTACGTTCCTACAGACAAGGCTTTTTGTCTGTAGATGAACCTCGCGGCCTACACATGTCGTTGTATACACAAGCACTGCATTTGTATAGTGCATATAATACAATACATTTCATACTGTACAGATAGTTATAGTATAATTGATCATGCATAATGCAGTGCTATTCTTGTGGAACATCATATACCAGTTATCGGTAACTTGTGGAAGGAGCTTTACCTATTACTGCTGTGTATATGCAGTTCTATATATACAGTGATGACGTGTAGACATAGATACTGTAGATATACAATAGGGCCATATGTAGAGCGAATATCGTAGTTATACTTTTATACTTCTTTACTGTGTAGAGTATAGACATGTAGACACTCTGTAGAAAAGGTCACATCTTATCTTTTATCATTATTTCTTACATTGCGGCTCATACAAATTTATTCGAATCACGCTTTTATTCTAACAACCAGCCCTATATGAGCACTTGCCTCCAGTCAGTACATCATCATAATATATAAGAAGCTAAGTTGCTCTCCAACAAGCCCAAGTACGCATTATCGCCTGTATTTATTCACTTAATAACTCCTTCTCCAGCAGAATCCTGATGAAAATTGGTCTTTCATTTCCATCATTCACTCCATAAATCCTAACCTTAAGTATGAAGTCAGATTTTTTAAAATGAACGAATCTCTGTTCTATAGTATTTAATGCTCTTTTATGTACCAGGTTTGATGATATAACTACAATAATGTGTATTAAGCAGCGCTATTGTATTCAATAGCTTGTTCTATGCGTGGAATTATGTATATTGGATACCTGTATGCATTAGTTATTAGTATAGTACCTGGTATATTAAAGCTTTTTAACTGTGTGGAAATCAATGTAATATCACTTTTTTAAGCTCAAATAACATGAACGGAGCTGCACGTAAAATGTTACAGGTTAGTTTAGGTTAACAAAAGCAAGTCCATTTTATCGAATGGTATGAAGCAGGTTATAGATATTGTAACTCGAAATCACATCAACGGGGTTAAAATTAAAGTTACACAGCTTCCAAATATTTAATGATGATTCCTCTCTCAAACTTTGTGCTCTGTCAAATAAAAAATAAATTGCTAAATCAGCAAAACTGAACTAACAACAACTACTTATGGAGTTAAATATGACAAGGTACAAGATCATTGCATCAACAAGATTATGTACGATAAAGATTATCCCACCCTACATAAAGGATTTGCAATTGAAACCATAATATCCTCCTGATTAAATTTCCTTCGTAATGAATGACCTTATAATTACCCAGATCGATTTCATATAGTGCAAATAATTACCCACTAGCTAGTGGTTAAATGGATGGTAGGACGTGTCTCCAAGCACGTTACCTCGCAGCTTACAACTTAATGCACTAACCCGACAGTTGACTTTAATAGCTTATTACAGAATTTAGCTCCGTTGAAAATATCATCAAATTTTATTTAAGTGTGCATATAATCATTTGATTACCAATCGAATTGCAATGATAATCGTCGTCACTCATGCTTACAACTTGCAATAGAATTTGCTTAACCGAGATTTTAATAGACCTTAAATTCTAATGACGATACACAAAATGCAGTATGATACGAATGTTTTACTACTTGAATCCCATATAAATGGCTTTTAAATGTGTAAATAAGCACTTCGTTTTCCATTTGTCAAGAAGGTACTTCGCGCAAATCCAGTATATACAACCACAGCACATACATGGTAATACCTCAAATCGCTACATGTTTAAGCAAGCCTAATATTGTTATACATGGGATGTATAAAAATTCGTAAATCCATTCCATGGCAGTTATTAGCTCATCATGACGAAAATAAAATCTGCCTAAGTGAACATTAAAGACGAAGAAACAAACCGGAGGAATTTTTATGGGCCATTTCAAGATTTGACTGTAACAATACGCATATAGATGTTATGTACACACATATCATTAACTCGTAGTAAGCTTCACACTTTGATTATGTTTTAAGTGTAAATAAATTACTTCGCAAACAATATGGGAAGTGCTGGCTCTATTGTTTTATTAAGAAGACTTGCTTGCGAGCTTGTGGAGCTGATGACTCTTTCAAATGTTTTCAAATTCTATGATTCATGTTTCTTTAACTGGAATGTTAATTTCCAATAAACAGTAGAGTATGTAAGTTTTATCCAGGAATAACCAAAATAAACGCGATTTTCCCTCAAAATTATATACTTTACCTATCAAATGTTCTGTTGAAGTGTCAATGAATTCATGAAATTCTAATCGGCAATAATTATAACTTACATACTACTATGAACATCTTTGTATTAAATCCCGCAACTTTAAAAAATATATGACAAGAGTCTAAAATATCCATAAGTAATTTTCGTACAACGTTGTTTCTAATTGAAAAATTGTAGTGTACACATACATAGAACGAGGTAGAGATGAATGGAGATACTAACTTAAGGTAACCACAACCACATGTTAAATAGGTTCACAGACTACGTACCGCCTGTTTCATCCGAAGAAAAGCTGCACCTTAATTTCACGTCAATTAAAATTCCCGATACACTACGTAAAGTCTGATTTTGTAAAAATCGGCGTAGGCTGCATGCATTAAGGGATGATAATAATTATGAGGATAAGGACTAATCGAAAGTTTACCACGAACCTGATCGTTGTGAATATTTATTGATTTGCTTGAGTAAATAATTCGAAGCTCATATAAATACGACATGTAAAATATACATCCTTTTTTATCTCGAGATTGTTGTACAAAAACCAGCAGATTCACTTGAACATCAACAACTTATAAAAGTCATCCTGACTATACATTAGACTCCCTTGGAGCAACCATCATTTTCGCATCCTGTTCCATTCGCCAGAGCTTTAGATGGACGTTAGGAAAAATGACCACGTGGGGTTTTACTCGAACGTGCACCTAAGGCGTAAATGTTGGTAAAGTATGTATATAATGTTACATCAAGATAAAACGTTGATAGAATATAATGTACATCAGTCCAAAAAGTTGATATAACACAACAACGTGAGTTGAAACGATGGTATAATATGGATGATATCCTATAGATTCGGTACTTAAGCGGTTTACTTGACTCTTTTCCTTATGGTTTATACTTACAATAGAGTGAGACCAGGTAGGTGAATAACCATGGGGAACTCATCGTTAGTACAGGCTCACATTACCATTCGTTGATAATATCATTGGATGAAACACAAGCACCACTAAATCACCATCAGCCGTCACCAATTTCCCAGTTAACACTACGCTCACACAAGTCTCACTTTGGCCAAATCTACACTTTTATTCCATTAAGGAGGTGGGATTCCGATCTAGGGCACTGTCTTCCACAACTTGTCTATCATTTGACAACTCTGAAATGTTGAATTCCAGTTTTTCTCCTGCATTTCACTTTCGGAACGGAGACACTTATTGTAGTTGATTGTATATCCTCCTTGTACTTCCAGCACTTGTATCTTGCGTAAATCACTCTTGCATACTTAAATCAACGACATCCAATTAAATCGCTGGATGCAATCTTCCCAATTTTTTTGTTCCAAGGACTGGAACATTATCAAGACAAAGTCGTTTAGTATTTAAATATCATTAACTTCAAGAATGAAGTTGCTAACATTATTGGAATCCACGAAGGATTTAAATTATGCCAGTCTTAACAAAACATTTTTACAACAAAAATTAATACAAATCACTAAATATTACTGAAGTAAATCTGAAACGTCCAAACATAATTTAGTATTTACACAATTTGTCATTTAAAAAAATACACCAACTAAGTTATTATTTAAAAATGACGCTGAGTAAAATTATGCACTAATGAGTAAAATAATCAATAAATACAGCAATAGACCAAATTAATAATATCCGATGGCAGCCATGTCCATCGACACAGACGACCTAGCAAGACTGACGACATGATGGTCTCCAGGACTCTTCGTTCCTTTAACTTGATCGTCTTCCCGGTGGTCAAATTACCTAGAAAAGTGAAATAAAACGAAAAAAATTGTCATAAATATTGAATGTAGGCCAGCCCTTAGGTCACACTTGGTTAATCCTGTAGTGAAAATGTGTGGTTACATGAACTACAACACATAGAACTTATTCAATAATGCTTTATCCAATTTCGAGTATCCTACTCTCCCAAGGGTCCAGATTTTTTTCGCTATTGGATCTCCTTAGAATTATCCTTGTACTCACACAAAGACACATGCTACTTGAAAGTAAAAGGAATGTGACAATGTGCATGTGTCCAGGCGATTAAACCAGTCATTACTTGGAAAAGCAATCTTTTTTTTACTGAAAAAACTTTACTGCTCTTGTCCCGTTCTTATGGTGAAACTTCTATACTTGTATATAGATAGGTAAGATGTTTCAAAAGGGGAAAAACTTTTTACTGTTTCAGCGTAAAAAGGGTAGCTCATCCGGAAGGTTTCCACAGGTTCGGAGGTCAATGTCTAACCCTTTGTCATCATAAAAGTATTGGGAGACCTGATTTTTATTGCAGGCAATTCTTTAAAAGTAATGCCCGTAATGCTTCTGTATTACTAAGAAACATGTGATGCAGTTTTGGGAAATCAAACATGCTTAGTAACTCCTTAATTGCCAGTACATTGAAGTATACTTAACGAAGTTGACATAATCCGACAAAAAATTATGTTTCGAAATTTTTATTACTGCAAGTAGCATTTGTTGTAATGCTATAACAGTTCCTGCTTTTAGTAAATAAATCCCAATATGTAATTATTTATAATTAACCTACACATTTCTAAATTTAATTCGAAAAGTAAATGCGAGATGAAAATTTTTTACACTTATGTATGAGCCTTATCAGTTTTATTACCTCATTGTTGAAGTGTTTGTGAACAATATGTAATGATAAATTGAAGCTATTTCTATCGATGCACAAATAAGTGACCATTACTATTGTTCATTTATAAGTGTATGCATTTAATAGACACATTCAGGTAGAAGATTATTAATTTATCGTCCTAACTGCAAAAATCTTAATTTAAATTCCAAAATGACTTTGGGTTATTAGCATTAACAACAGCATGAACAGTTTAATTTATTTTCCTCACATAATATCTTGTTCGGTGCATAAAAGTTGTCTAGTTATTTTGTATTGTATTTCTCTTGTACACTATTATACATAATCTGCACGTGGACGACATACTGCTGGCTCCATAAGAAACTTTACTATTGCAATGGTATACTAGTGTACTCATCCACCATTAATTATAGGCATATGCTCACCTTTTTAAAAGCTTATTGCAGAATACTAATTACTGTTGGGAGCGTCACGTTAAGCTCATCATCACGTCTTTGGCTCATGCAGGCTTAAGATGACTGAATGGCATCACATCGGACCAAGCCTGTGTATAGTGTGTGTATCGAGACTTTGAGACACGGCGAATACACAGCTCTTGGAAGTCATACTAAATTGAGAGGATCTCCAGCCGACGTATTCGTTGCTCCTGAAAGGGAAATTCAAAAAGGAAGATAAATAATTTTTGCTGAAACAAGATAGTTGCGTCTGAAGTTATTCTTTGATGCTGTATGCGTTTCAACTAAGTATTCTCTTTTATATTAGACTGAAGCTTTTCTGTGATGTTACATGCGCCTGAAGTTATATCCTTTGATGATATGTGTTTGAAGTCGTCCTTTAATGATATTTACTTGAAGTTATTCTCCGTTGTTATATGGGTCTATGTGCATGGTCTAATGGGAAAGTAAATGGGATGGCATGTGCAAATGAATGGAACGGAGGGAATGAGCTGAAAAATAATGGATGGGACGTTTACTTTTAAATTATTCTTACGAGGATTATGCAGATAAAAGACATTTAAAATAAGTATACGGCTCTTCTAAAGCACTAGTCTCATAAGGTAAAGTTACCCTCACTCCACTGCCTTCGTATGGGATTCCATTACTTTAGAGGAGGAATCTATGGAGGCGATTTCCCTGTCCTTCTCTATACATGGAAGAGCCATTTCTTCGCAACTATAATGATTATGATACTTGCCATTACTTCATGGACGTAGCTTAAGTGTCTGTATATACGTATCTTAGTAGCTTAAAAGTATATGGCTTGGTAGTGTACTAATAGGTTAAGCATACATAGGTATATGCTATATGTTACCTTCGTATCTAAGCATGAGGAGCCATATAGATATCCTGCAATTTTATAATAGAGTTCACTTTATGGAGATACTTTGTATGCAGATGTACATGGACAGACTACACGTTTCAACAATGTTTACTCATGGTTTTCCAGACGGGAGTTCGCTATCTAGGAATGACACTACCTGCTTCATCTTCCTCCAACAGGATATTAGCTCGTACGTGATAATGTAAATATAATGGACATCCTTATACAGCAGAGTCGTTCATGTATTTCAAGTTTTCTTCCACTTCTCCATGAGAAACCAGTAGTATCAGTAGTTGTCAAAAGGAGGACGTAATAGGTAACAATGAAACTTGCTTAGTATACTGCATATGTGTCTTCATTTATATGATGGTGCATACCTATATACATGTTGTTAATGTGTATATAGTGTTATACTGCACGTTTTAGAATTTTAAATGACTTCAACTATAAATTTATACTCCGTACGTATCCGCACACAGCATTACATGTCACCTATTTACTCTATGTATAGTTGCCATTACGAAGCTATATAGACACTGTATGTACACATGATACATACACTATGCATGCAGGCCATTACTAATGCTAACTAATATAACGGTGTTATATGCGCACACTATGCATACATATATATCCACGCCAAATGCATCTCCATGTCATTACTGCAAGTTACATACATAACGAATAGAGAGCTATTACAAAGTACCTATATGTATAACGTTTACAAAGTGAGGACTACTGCTGCCATATCTCATGCTCTACACTCTACTTGTATATTGGACATTAGATTAAATTACGACGCTGTGGAGCTCGGGAGAAGATGGCCCATTTAATAAATGGTTCCATGCAACTTGCTGGTTTGAGCCATTTCAAGTCGTAATGGAACGTAATGTAATGTAATAGCCGTTGCGTTTATATTCGGAGGTAGAATAGGGGAAAAACTTGGGCCATTTTAATAAATTTCGGAGCCATTTTTACTCTCTCTCTCTCCTCTCAGCTTCTCTCTCCATTGAAGATCCATTCCGGCAACCCACCACCATCATTCCACATGAGGCACATTACGCATCCTAGCTCCAGCTCCTAAACATGATTGGTCCCATTCCTCCCACCATTCACTCTCTACATTACCACTATTCCTTTCTATATATCTTTCTGCATACAGACCCTTCCGCTATATTTTCCTTTTCTTTTACCTGAGAGACCTGAAAACTCCAAAAAAGAGATTAGGCTCCACACACTCTTTCCTTCCTTTTGAAGAAACGTATTTTTCAAGTCGAACTAAGTAACTAAACAACTAAAAATACTAATTTGAACACTAAATTTCTATACTGAATTACTGGAAATACTGTTTCCTACCCAGTGTGCATATACATGGTTTACTACAACCATTTGGTAATAGATGTACCAAACTAGCTGTTCTGTAATTCAGCTGTAAATAATTACCAGTGACATTACACGTGTGCTTTTCCATATAGTGCAAGGGCAGACCAAAGGCGAGTTTAGCAGTGACGTTCGAGTAAATTTACAACATGGTTCCTCAATGTATTGTGGACAGGCAATGTTTCTATTCTGGGCATGAAAATATACATTCACCGAACATCCACATGAGAATTACCAACACAGATGAAATAACTTGAAATGGGCAATTGACATAGCACCGGCTCTGCTCAAGCTATATGGCATATTACATGCAATAAAGCAATAGGGATCCTATCTGTTGTATCGATCACAAATTACCTTATAGTTATTATCTTCTACCCACACGGCTCGGGGCCATTTCTTCTCATGGGGCTTTCCTTTCAAATACCTTAATCAGACTAAATACAAATACGTACTTATATGTTTTAGTCATATCCAGCTATGCACCAATATGTACTCACGTTTATAATAGTGCTTGTAAGTAGCTATAATAATGCATTACACACTCAAATACAAAACTTAGACTTCATACATAGAAACAACATATAGATGTTATGATTAGGTGCAACTGGAATAATTAGAAACAACCGATTTTGAAGTTAACCAGAGATGATAATAGTTATAGTAATTCAACGAACGTCGTCACAATAAATATATTTTTTAACTTTAATTCAATTACAGTATACAACATCTATGTGGCAGGGCCAAAAAAATACGTATAAAATTAAGGGATTGTTGTCTACAATTGTATTGTTATTGTCTGGAATAGGGTGTAACAAGAGCATATGATGATGGTAGAATTGTTAAAATACACCCAGGGTTCGTCCAATTCAATTTGATTCCTTGTGAGGAGATGCCTTATTTATTGGAAGCATTGTTCTATTTTTTTTAAGTTTCATGTCATTCTCAACGCCATTGTGTCTTTTAACTAACGACAATATATTGTAAGTAACGTAACAAACATCAATGTAAATCTTCTCAAAACCGTCAATGTAAGTCATCTAACAAACACATGCGTAAGTATCCTAACAAACACAACTGTAATAAGTTTCCTAACAAACACTAATCTAAAACTATATAGAGTGTTACGGTGAGCAGTAAAATAGTCACAAGGTACTTGATCCCATTGAATTAAATTTGTACAAGAAGAATTTATGAAGTCTGGAGAGGTATGTTAACATGGAGAGAGTACAAGAAATAAAACATTGGGTTTGGTGTGGGTAGATATGAAGGAATAAAAGAAATGCAGACGTCAAGCCCGGCTGAGATTTGTTGTTAGTGAGGCCCTTGGACATAATATAACAGTGTGGAAATTAGTAGTATTAAATGGTAAATATTGGTTTGGTAAATATAGGAGCATAAGTACTACTTGAACAGAATGTCTATGAGCTTGAAGGGAGGTGTAAACGGATGATAATATTGCCATGACAATAGACTTGACATGTGCTTTTTCTCCTCAAGTGGGCATGACTGCTGGGTCGTCTGCATACTTGTCGTCTTGACAGACTAGAGCAAGTTGTTATTTGTGACAGGAAGAGTTTTAAGGTCTGTCAAGACTTAAAGGAAAAAGAAGTTCTGACAAACCAAACCAGTCAGTTGTATAGATTCAATAACATGATAAAATTCATGAAAAGTAACAAGAGGACAATTTATCTCTGCTTAGTTGAACGATTGTCTTTCTTTTTTCTATCATCTCTCTCTCTGCATCATCCATCTCTCTCAGGGCTTTGTAAACCCTTAACGAGGATCATCTTTCCAACAAATTAATGCATAGCCACCCCTTCGTTGAATAGCTTTTACGACCATAGGATTTAAATTTCCTCATAAAATATTTCTCTCTTCTCTCCCATGCCTGTGCAAATCGAATTACTTCTTCTCTGTAAACTTCTTATATTATTATTATTTGCTATGAGCTCATGCTTGTGTAGGTGCAGTATCTTGGATCTCCTCGCTTTTATTCGTCACTCGTAGGAAATGCATGCACATGACATTGCTTCTATAATTTTTGTATTCTATTCGTTCTATTTTTTCTGCCAGACGGAGAACTTGATAGACTGAAGACTAAATGCAATCAAATACAGAAATTGAAAAGATAATACAAAAGTATATTTATACATTATCCACATGAAAGTTCATGTGAAATTTTTAACCTTGCAAAAGAAGCTTATATTTAAATACACTGATTAATTAAAATCATGATTAACAAACTTAAATAGACCTGAAAAATTAACAAAACATGAACCATAAGGTCTACAACCTAAAATTGTATGAAGTTTTCAAGTGCTTACAGGCATAGATACAGATATTTTGTTAACTCTATTACATTTTTCCATAAAGCATCACCATCCTCTACACAGTTACACTTTCACAACGAAATTCCTCCTTCCATTAACAATTGACATAACAATTTATAAGAAGATAGAAAACATGGAAACTCCTCAATCCTGTCCTTTCCCAGTCAGTAATTGTCTCCTTGTGGAACTGCTTATACAAAGGTAGGCTGTGACATGTGTAAAATATTAAGATACGCGTATTTAGTCAACATTAATTTAACCTTCCTGAGCTCTAGACGACGATGCAATGCAGTGCAACGACACAACTCTTTAGTACTATAGACATAATGATATGACATTGGCTCTTCAACGGCATTATTCAGACAGTGATGTGCAACATCTCGTCAACATTATACAACGCTACAGCATTAGGTACAACGATATGCAACTACATTAGGCAATGATATGATAGCATTAGACAGGGATATGTTAATACAACAACATAAATACCTCAAGGACTCAAATCCTACAACGTCCAGCTTATATTTCCAATATACTCGAGAAATTAACCATTAAAAGAAAAACTCCACTGCGTGCAGTACTTTACATAGCAATTTGGTAAAGATATCAACATTAGTTTCACGGTTCTTATGCATAGGAGGACCAGTATTGTAATCTCGTGGCTCAAATAATAATGTGTTGCATACTGTCGTATTATAAATGAGAAAAGAGTATTACAATTACTTGAGTCCATAAATTTAAAGTGTCTGTTTCATAAAGAAGACTATACGAGAGAGAGTAAGAGATGCTCGTTGTTGTTGTTGTTGATAATGTTTACTGCATATGAGCCTTGACAGTGGAGTTTAACATTTTCTGTTGGAATGAGACCTGGGAAATGCATACTCCGTAAACGTGAAACCCTTAGACGCTCCACATATGAAACCCTTAAAAAATGAATGCAGTCATGAGAATCTTATACGTCTTGACTTCTATAATAGTGATACTATATAATATGTAAATACCTACGTCTCACCGCTGTCAAGAGACTTGGCATATTCATATTTTAAGACCAAAGGCATTAAGAATGGAAAGGAAATTCTCTATTTAATCATGTCATACACAAGCCACGTATTACTCTGGTCCATCATACATTGTTATATTTACACTATATTCTGGTTATATATTAGTTGAATTTTTGCTGGGCTCCTCTTTGAGTATTTTTTATACTTTTTCAGCAGTCATCTTTCTTGGATAAGAGGTGCTATATTCAGTATTCATATTTATGTTACATTGTATAACTCATCTTCTTGGAAATGCTGTTGTTATTTAGTATAATGTATGTTATACACTTGTTATGTGTGTTATTTCACTATAATATAAGTTGGTTATTATAACTTTTAGAAGATGAAGGAGACGGAGGTGGAGGATGTGGAAAAATGTGGGCTCTTTTCATCATCCTTTCGCTGATGATTATTACATGTGTTTGCCTGTGTGCACATAAAGGAGAATAGGATGACGAAGGGAGGGAAAAAATAAGCAATACAATGTAATAATAATGGGCAGTTTTCCTCCGCTCCAATGTTCATCTTAGACTACAGAAGACGAGAGCTCTCATGCTCAAGACGTGGAGAAAAAGATACTCTCCTCCTTGAATAGTCGTAAATATTCACTGTCTAATTTCAAAAGTATTGCAAGCAACATAAAAATACGATGGATGGCTATTATATATGGTCATAGAATGGATTCTCCACAGGCTTATTATTGCTCCATGAGCGCTCATTGTGCGGGAGAGATGTGCATAACAGGGCATTGTAATATATAAACTACATCACAATAATGTAACTCATATGGAGGCTACAGTTATATGTTATAGGATGTGTAACTTCTATATGTACAAGCTTGACTGCCAAGAAGGGTTGAGCCTCAAAGTATATACGATTATTATTATATCCATTCCCAGTTTTTTCTATTGACCATTATTACCAGTCATAATGCATATTAGAAAATTATACCAGACATGTCCAACCAACTGAGACAGTGTTGAGCCTCGGGTCCATGCAGCCAATGGAGGTTGGGAAGAGCGAAGCAAAAGTAATCATTATCATTACTTTCATTATTATTACTCTTAACGTTCCCTTGCCTGCTGCACTGCGGCTCTCTCGTTCTCCTTTCCCAGCCTACTATTAGCCAAGATCAATGCGAACTATAAACATCACTACACACAACTAAAAAAACTATATATATTCTTTTCCCTTTTTATACTATACTTTTAGTTTCATTGTATACTTCAAGGATGGATTTAAAGTATAATCCGGTGAGTTTATGTAGATGATACACGCAGCAGTAGCAAATGTTTATTACACACACACAAGATTTTCAAGGGAAAAAATGAAACTTTGTTTTCTTGGAAGACAACCGAAAGGCTATATTTTGTTCCTCCACCACCATTCTTTTTTTATTTTTTGCTACACTGTTACTTACACGTTGTTTGGAGAACTGTTCGAAGAATTCTTATAACAACTGAGGTATTACCTATATATCCACTGGTAGATGATTGTTACTTTTTCAAAACTAAAATCACTGGCACATATACTAAAACTGAATATCAAAATAATTTTTATTTGATTGGAATGTAGTTATAAAATAAGAAAATAAAAATTCCTTCAACGTTAGAGAGAATTTCATTAAATAGTAATGAAGAAACCAAGTTGGTCTTGGATTTTTTTTTAATTTAGAATTTATTTTTAAATATATAGATGAAGCATGAAAAATTAGAACGTGTATCTTCCGGTCAACACTGATAGCAAATGTCGGACTTAAGCATTGTCAAGAATCTATTTAGAATGATGTCCAGGACTTCAATGTCAGGTTCAGATTATACAACCTTCAAAAATTCTTTTGTCCTTTACAACACCACTTCTGTCCCGTTAGATGAAAGGTGTAGCATCTTTCATGTTTCCTGCGTCTTCCAATGCATAGTAAAGGCTTAAAAAATGAGAAGATTTTAGGAGCGCACTGATAACTGTAAAGTTTATAACTCTTTTCTATCCGGAATAAGTCTTCTATTATTACCGGTTGGAGGCTCTTTTAAGGTCTTTTCTGCATTAACCTTTAAGGTCCGTTGTCTGGAATTTACCTTATTACGGTATATCTATGCCGCTGTGCTATTATCAGAAATTCATGTGATTGAACGTTTTAATGTTTGGTTAACCGGAGTAGTTTTATTTTTTTTTAAATTTTATTATTTATTTTTATATTAATATAAGAAATAGAGTTTAACTTGAGGAAAATTGTAAGTAAATATTGTGCAGTTATTTTACCGCCCGTTTATAAAAATGTGCTTATCATCTCACAGCTTTTAAATAGTTTCGCCCATGTTTATGTAGCATTTGCATTCGTTTAAAGTAGTCATTTGAAGCCAAGAGAGAAGAAATAAGCTACGATTTAAGGTTTCACTCATATGTGTTGTTTATCCATATCGGATGAGCTGAGTGCAATTTACTTAAACGTTTGTACCTTCAGTCTAAAGTTTTGTGTCTTGTCGTACGAGCCGTAGTTTATTAAAGTAAACTACAAGTTTAAATATACATTTGAGTGAAAAAATACTTATTTCCCTGATGTCTGCACGCAAAAGGCTGATCAAATTACTTGACATTTCCCATATCCACAAGAATCTCTGTATTTTCTGTTTGCGGCAACACACTTAAGCACAGCATGATACGCTCAATCTGCACTTCTGCTGTACATTATCACCGCACTTGTCATGGATTCCCAGACATTACTTGAGTAGTTGTGTCTTTTTCTATTTGGTAGGCTAAGTTGTGAGTCTACTTGAAAAGCTTTAAGTTGTCTTTCCATTTAGAAAAGCTAAGTCCTATAGCTATTTTGAAAAAATTATATACAATATATACTTGTGCATCTTGAGGAAATATATGCTTTGTCTATTTAGAAACACTACACGGGGAACTAGGTGCTAGAATCTACTAACTAGTTGTAAGATGCTTTGCGGGAGCATTTTTGTGTGTGCTGCCGAGAGAGAAAGGAATTTCAAACAGATCCACTGTATATATACTTTGGATCTTTAAAAAAATATATCTGTGTTTAAAGTTGCAAATGGTTCCATTTTCCCTACATTAAGTATGCCATATCTACTATAGCCTCCGCTATTCCATGCCTTTTTTATGGTACGTGGTGGCGTCAAATATTTTACTGGCACCCATCATCAGCCCGGAGATGTAAATGTGAGTGAGATAAAAATACACTTTGCAACAACTTTATTTTTGTAATATTTGGGCCATTTCTTACTTCCATATGATAAGTTCCAAGTGTCTTATTTCTACGCAGAGTCCTTCAAGTTATGTGTCTCTTGTCATACTACAATGTGTACATTTTCATGTTGAAACAAGTAGGATTCTTGGTTTCATTACATTTTTACTCCTGTTTACTACTTAAGCTCTTGCTTATGATATCATATGCGCTTTCCATCAAAATTTTAGCTTTGTTCTTTTTTATAGTTGCTTTTGGGTTAAAAATTCATATTTCCAAGCGGTTTCCTTTTTTCAAACCGCTGGTATTTACAATAAATTACAGTACAGTTTTCTGGTTAACCCAATGTAAGGAAAATGTCAATGATAATATATTCATAAAAAAATAAAATTGTGAGAATTCATGAAGCACATTTGGGAACCGTGGAAACATAAGAAATTATTAGAAAAGTGCATGATGAAAAGTAAAAAAAAAATTAATAACAACGTTTTTAGTATATGGCGTATGAAACGTAAAACCTCTATATGAAATATAAAAACCTGAGAACACAGTGTAAAAACGTATTCTGAGCGCTAAAGAAATTAGGGAACTATACAAAATTATTAAAAGGCATCTTGAGTACTAAAATAAATTAGAAAAACGTATCTCAGACACTGAATAAAAAATGCATTCTCGCCAGCATTTTTCCAGCAGTCCAAGAAATAATGGTTGAGAGTCAGCAATGGATATTACACCAAGAAATTAATGGGAGTGGACGGAGGAAAAAGCTTTCAAGCTTCGGATTCGTTCAAGATCCTTACATACAATGGCAACAACGTGCAAGAGAGACAGAGAGAAGCAAAGCCTTCCATCCCATAGGAACATTAAAAGCATAACTCAGTGACGAATGACAAGACTCATGAAAGATTACACCTTCAGATAAAAAGTTGAGAGCGTAGAGAGAGAGAGAGATGAGCTTCTCAGCTATGGCCGTGCGTGGTATATAACTTAAAATTATTTATGCGTGGGCTCTAATAAAAGATGCATTTTCTGATTGCATTGTTACCTCCATTATCTCCACCTTGAATGTGCCTCTATAGGCCATATCATCCACATCTGTACCTATCACACTCTCAGGCACTTTTGAATAATTTGTTTCCCTATTCCTGCATACATATTCTGTTGTGTGGGAATGCCTCAAGTATAAGTTATTGTGCATTCCCCCCGCAGGACTCTTGAAACATTACTTGCTTGGTTATATTCGGGTATATATGCGATCACCATGCGATCAAATAGTCTTGTATGTATACCATTGGTCTTATATAATTGTCTTATGGTAATGCATATAAAAATATACGATAAATATTATAGATACACACAAGCAAGCAATAAGCATATAAAATTACTATAAGTAATCCCAATCTCAATTCATCTTATTCTTACAGGCTATTTCCCATTTTGAATTTATGGATTAAATGATAAAGAAAATCACAGACAAGCTTGAATGCATTTTATATAGTTTCCATGAAACTGCTAGAGAATAATTTTCATTTATGAGTACATATTTAAATATGCATATTACATACACAAAACATAGAGGAATGAAAACAAGTCATTTCCCATCCCATTCCCCTGCCTATATTTCTCACTTAATCGAATTTCAACCATCGTACATTCATTCCTTATTACCTTCATCTTCGAACATAATTTTGCATGGAATTGTCTGAAGCGGAACGCCTACACTTGGCTCTACGGCCAATTCACATGCAAATTTTCCTTCATAACTTGTAAACAATCATACTTTCAATGACCAATGTAATCCAGTGTTGATAATACACAACTTGTAAATAAACATTTAATCATCGCCCCTTTCAAGGATGCACTTATCTGTAAGCTTACTATTTCATATATCTATATGGGTTGGTGTTGATGTCATTCGGTAAGTTTTGAGTGTTTTCCATCAAATTTCATAAACTAAAACAGCTTTACATTTTATGTGTTTAGTTACAGTGTGCTCTCTACCTAAACTTGACATTTGTTTTAATTATACGCTAAATAACAGAATAGCTATATTGAGTTTTATAAATGAGATGCCTGTAATTCGGTAAATCTCCTTAATATAATTATCTTTATAAGAAAAATTAAAAATACGTGGAATTATTTATTTGAATATTTTCATCAAAAATAAATAAATACTGCGATTACTTTCTCGAGAAAAATCAAAATGCTGTGAAATCCAACTGCTCAAAACCTTGCTATAGACTAAATCTTGGCAACGTTCCCACCATCTTGGTAATATTCTTTAATTTTATCCAGACTATCATAAGTTCTCTGACACTGCCATAAGAAAATTGTCAAGATGGTCACCTCTCTCCTCTATACTCGTATAACATGTAATATGACTGGATTGCTTTTTTCCTCTCGAAGTAGAAAGAAAAAAAATTCTAAAGGGAGATTACAACTCACATACAGAAGGAAATATGAAAGAGTAAGTGTAGTTGAAGCATGAAATATACAGAAGTGCAAGTACATACATACGTTGGAAAGTCATATGAACATACTTCAACAAGGGAGAAAGATAGTATCTATCGAAGGAATTCCTCCATCTCGGGGATTCTAGTATCCTGGCAAGCGTGCTTGCTGCAGCTGACTGAATATAATAATAATGATAATAATAATAACAATAATACTACGCAGATATGATTGCAGGGTATTTCTTCATCCAACATTTAACCTTGATGACATCGCTCTTGTCCAAGTTTGGACATTTCGCTTCACCCGGACTAGAATTTTGATGAAAGTTATAAAAGGCTGTGGATATGGAGAGGAATGGAAGGATACGAGGGCCAAAGGAAAAGAAAGGTCATCCTTGTGTCTGTCTGTCTATTGCATGCACATTCTTCAAACTTTTTTTCTCTCCTTCCATTTCGTTTATATCCTGTACGACCCACCATAAGGTGAACACAGGGATGGAATGACCGAAGGTAATAACCATACGTGCTATTTTGAACATACAAGAAAATATTTCATTTTAAGCAACTTCACATATTTTTCTTATAGAGGGTTCCTTGAATTACCTATGACATAAGTAATAAGATGAGATAGAGCAAAATAACTTGAGAAGACACGGGAATCTGCTGCTTGAATCGCTACACTTTGCTATTTATGTATTTATATATCTAAAGGCTGTGTATAGTATGTATATGTTAGCCGTGTAGTATAATATCAGGAACGACGTTCCATTACATACAAGATTTCCTTCCGCTCATCTTCAAAAGCACTTTGACGCTGTTGACGTTCGTTATCCATGTTTACCAACAGCAATGTTACGTACCGTATGCGTAATGACATGTGTTATGCTTCATATTAGTGAGGTTATAAAAAAGTCGGTACTACATATATATTGTGTCGTTCATATATTTATAATATCATAACACATACGTTATGTAAGTATACGCAATTAAATTACATAGTGTGAAAATCCGAGGATGAGAGTAACGCCACTCAGTACAACTAGACTGATAAGGTGGAAAAAATTGAGGTAAAATCTGCCCGTAAGTCCTTCAATGCATAGAGTATCCATTTTGTTTAAAAGGACAGTGCCAGAAGGGAAGGTTTGATATTACGCTGCATTATGGTGACGGTTAGAGTTTCATAAACCCGCAGGAATTTTCCCCACCATCTTGGCTTTATTTTTTCTAGCTCTCATATATGTATAATACGCAGCCCACATCGTATAAACTAGAGATAGAATAGACGATGTTACAGTGGTTTTACCCTTCAACAGGATAACACATAATAATACCGAGAGGATGGAACGTATTATGGGAGAGAGCAGGACACGTTAGTGAAATACTGGCAAAGAGATAGACGAAGAGGAACCAAAGTGAGACATAAAAGATTTACGTGAGGCTCAAACGGCAGATTTGCTTCTTTTGATATTACTTGCTTCTTTCTATATTACAATCCTGCTCAATATTTATTATTTCCTATTTGATCTATGCCAGACTACTCTCAAGCTACAGATACATACATGTATGCTAAAACGGTACATAACTATTAGTATTATAGAATTTCTCAAAATTCAGGGTAAGCCAATCTCATTGACAATATTGAAACTGATTCATTCAGTTGGTCGAAATGTGTGCACATTGGACTACCTTTGGAATTCTAATATAATCAGAATTTTGATTCTAATTCATGCTACAAATTATGTAATATAACAGCGTGAACAAGGTTATTTAATAAATGTTACATTGCTCGTCCCGTTGAAAAACACATGCCGATATTCACAGTGAAAGTTGCGCTATGAAATAAAACAACAGCATAAAAGATTGCAAGTGCCTGTAAAATAGTTCAGTCTCTACAGAAAGAATCAAAGCATCTGTTAAATGGCTCAGCCTCTAGCTCTGCAAATTACTTATCCGCTTGTACTAGTAGCTTGTACCACAGGATCCAAACTATCGCTAAAATGTATATTTCAGCCTCTAGATTTTAATTTAAAGTACTCTAGCCTCTACAAATAAATTGAAAATATGTGTGTAACATCTTAACCTTTAAATAAACTAGCGAAAGCACATGGAAACTAACCTGCGGCACCAATAGCAGCAGAGAATTCATTGCAAAAACAAAAGTTGTTTTTAAATGCGTTCTTAATTTACCCAATTCACGAGTATTACATGACAACTCCATTTTTTGTATAACTAAAAATAGAATGCTAATCGACATTTACGTGGTTGCACACGTGTTAATGAATGCTTCAATTATGTGTGATTCGTTTACTTGATTCAAATGAGCTTCTAATGATGAAAATTAATTCTGGCCGTGATTTTATCCTTTTAAATTTTAATTATAAAAAACTTAATTATATTAAAATTGTTTTATATGAGTGCACGAAACGTATGTCTGAACACATCATGAAGCATGAGAACTGTATATGTGTTTGTGGAGAATACAAATCGTTGAATGTCTTCAGTTTAGCAAAGGAAACATTAGAGTATGAAGCGCAATTTACACGTACTACTCTATCGTAATGCGAGGTTCAGAAATGCACAAGCTACATATGCATATGAGCTGACTTAATCCTCCGAAGATTACAGATTGCCATTGCGAATCCTATACACATTGTTTGAAGTGTGACAAGATAAGCCTGAGATGGTCAGTGGTCCGTAATAAAACCAGTATTGGTTCTATTTATTATGTAAAGGGCATTCAGACACAATAATTGTCGACCTTTTGGGCGGTCGGTTATCACATTAAAATTCAAATGGATTCTGCAAAGAGAAATATCCCAGGCAGGTTACACTATACATCACATGTCTGCACAGTCTTGGCAGGATATCTTCTCAGGTGGGGTGTTTGAAACTGAAGTTCACAGGTGTATAGCGTGTTCTTGTTTATAGTGTTTCAAACTTGTGCAAAAGGTTTCAGACTTTGAGTTCACATAGAATTCAAAATCCAAACTTGATTTGTGTCTCGTTAATGCGTATATGTTACTAAAACAATTCCATATAAAAAGAATATTAACAACTCCATTTACTATAAGGGAAAAGTAAATGTTAATTAATATTCTCTAATGCTCACAAATCAATTGGGAGAGTCATAAAAGCTAAAAAGTGCGATTCTCAGGGAAGACAATGGGATGTATATATGTCCATTAAATGTATTTTTTATTTAATACGAATTTGACTTATATAGTGTACTAGTTTGTATTTATGTGCATTTGGCTTATGTAAAGCTTGTGCAGTGAAAAATTCAAAGCAAGCCTTTCAAGTTTACCTCAAGTAAATAAAAGGAGGTACTTTTTACGACTTTTCATCAACAATTGCAATGCTATAGTGATGGAAATGGTCAAGAGAATTATTAATTTAGCCCCAGTCAAACGAGCGTTGTGACAAGAACACCATCATCCATTACCTTATTAGCCGGCCATCATGGTTGCAAAAATGTCACAGCTTCTCTGGCTCGTATCTCTTCCAAAGAGCTACTTGACTTTCGCATTTTATTGTTTCTCCCTTAATGGCCTTCCCCTTTATATTCCAGAGATATAACATGTGCCTAACTATCTTCAAACTGGTGTCCATGTAAGTGTTCACTGTTTATATGTGCTTTGCTTTATAAGAATTCATGGCTTATTTGTTTTGCTTCGTAAGATTTCAGTGCTTTAATGCCTACGATTGTAGTTCTAATGCGTCTGGCTATGTGTAAAAGTTTACCATGCGGTTAATGCTTACCAATGTATTAAACAAAAGATACATATATGTAACATATATGTAAGTCATACTCAAAAGCTGCAGTGTATAGGAATGCAGGTATGTATCTCAACTGTATAGTTGAATGTAAAAGAAATTGAACACAGCAGAGCTTTTACCATAAAAATCTACACTGACGAATCATATATCTGTCTTAGGGTAACCACTAGGGCTATAAGTCATTCAAGCCAGTCGATGCTGGTGGTAGCGACATTTCTCCCAGTTTTTTTTATTAACTGGCACTACACGGCAATTCCATAGAAAAAATACTGTCTTTTTATTGACAGCCGAACATTTTTTATTATCGTTAAAATAAATAAGGTTAACAGGATGAAGGTCGATTGGAAAGTACGAAGACAGACTAAAATAAGTAATGTGTGGAATAATAATCAAAAAATGTGGTATGCATCTGTGTTCGATAACTGTGGAAATTTATAGACAACAACAGTACCAAATTTATAAACGAAACTAGGAGTATTCATTATTATGTGAAACAGCAAAAGTTAAAGCCCATCAAAATTCTGGTAAAATTTCATCAATATGGCATTTTGCAAAATTAGCAATAATTATTTATAGAGATAAAACAAGATATGCACAAGAATATCCGTTGAACTCAAGTATAATGAGCAAAAATAGAGTATTTAGTAGTAACGGTGTACACTTCGAATGTCTGTGTGGGACAACGTTGTTTACATATAATGTAAAGTTTCAAACGGAGGATGCCACTCATTTGCCCGTTTATTAAGGAATAATTTTAACCCCAAAAACCCTTGGCGTTGTTGACAGCAGTTCACATTTACGTCCGGTAAATGCACCCGGGCATGCAATCTTACCCCGAAATTCTTTATTTTGAGCTTACCGTCATCATTTCTCTATCAGTTTCAAGTCTTATCTGATGTTCTTATCGTTGGTGGAGTATTCATATATATGTATGAACTATAGTCAGTTGGTAAAAGTAAAGTGAATTTGGCTGCATACCTATATAACATAATTTAGTAAGGAAATATAAGCCGTCTACATGTTACAATTTTCAACAAAACATGTTATGCAGTTGGAATTACATTCGACCATGCAATTCTCCGTTGGTATGGATCACTAAATTGATAGTGTAATTGTTTTTTTGGAACTAGTTGTAATATTGAAATTCCTTTCAGAGACTATAACACAATGTGTTGCCCTGATGATTATTGTTTGTTGACATGCAGTGCTAAATATTTTTAAAATGTTTCAACATGACGCCATCAATTTACTAGTAACTACATTGAAGATGCAATAATTCGAGGGAGCAAATTCTCATAACCGTAATGCCTATTGCGTCGTGGAGGGGTAAAAGTACAAGGTTAATTAAAATAGAATCTCTGGAAAGATCTTTTACCTTCATGAATTTATGCTTTTAAAAACTACATGTTACATCTTAGAAAAACCAAAGCAAAATACGAAATTTATTCAAGAATAATTTGAATACAAAATACTTAACCAAAATGGAGAAACTATAAAGAGGTTTAATACTTTCAAAATATTTTCGTTACGATTATAGAGCTCGTATTGGACACATTACTGAAATACAGAGTGGTTTGTTTGGACTTCACTTGCTTATCACTTCCTGTCTAAGCGTTAATGTGTTTTAGCACTATACGGCTTCTTGCATTTTTGTTTAAAATCAATATATAAAATCACCGTTCACTGTACTATTGTGCCAGCCAAAACAATATATTTTTTGCTTCGGTGGTACCAATCGGCAATAAAAATGTTTACGAGATTTGTACTGATTATACAGCGTTATAATATTCCATGCTACTTACCCAGTGGTTCAAAGTATATTTGAATTTCATTTACTTTCTCATTGAACTTTTTTGTGTGAAACTTAGTTAATTGATTTTGGAAAGAAATCATCATAAACCTCCAGCTTAGGAGATTTTTAGTGTATGAATTATAATAACATGTGCCGTATGCTGAGGCTGATTATCATCATCCATGCAATTTCCTTATGTTTTTGTCAAAATAATGGATTTTAATAGGGAAGTTTAATAAAAAAGGAAGAAATTGTTTGGCTGTTCCTGCTATACAGCATATATACAGATAATGTACAGTATCATCACATATTGCATGAATCTCAAGAAAATGTAAGTGCGGCTGAGTTAGATACTGTTATAATCATAAGAATCATGTGGTTAGGATAATAGGAACGATCATTTGGTTTGTAACAATCTGAATGATCACTTGGTGAGAAGCTTCTTCATATGGAAGGAATCATTGGGTAGATCTTAAATCTGCCTTTGATGAAGAGGGATTTCACGTAGTGCGGAAAAACAGCCATAAATCAGCCAATGTAATGGTTTGTTTGATAAAAGTAACACACATGGGAAAAATTTATACTTCAAAGAAAATTGAATAATTTAGTCGAGGGAGATTAACGTTGAGTGTATAAGGGTAATGAGGAACATTTACGAGTTTAATAGAAATCCTTAAAGAGAGTATAATCATTCGAAAAGCTGGTTTTAGGTGAGAAAATTTGTTTTTCCACTCCGTCATATAATCTATGTTGTCTTCCTTACATATGTATTGCACAAAATTCAAGTTCTTATCCGCTTTTTTGAAAATCATTGCATATAATGCATACCTTTAGTATATGTGTTGAGGCTTGCAATATCTTTAAGGTCGTGGCAGGATGACAATAAACAAGTTGAAATACAGCTAGCAAGCATTATTTCATGCATGATTCTCGCACCGCGACCGATCACCTATAGCAATGAATTCCATTTCTAAGAGATACCGAGCTACCCATTCAATGGTCATTATAATATTTCCATTCTCGGGAGATACTGAGCTATACACAAGATATACATAGGTACATAGTTGCAATGAAATATAACATTAGAATTTACTCACCAAGAAGAAAATACCTGTGTATGTAAAAGAATAGTACTAAATGCAGTTGTTTCCATACGTATGGTATGGCGAAAAATGATTGAAACAGCTGTAACTGCCTCAGTCGAATTCTCTTTACATGGTCGATAAATGTTTGTATGTGTACATTGAATCCAGCACTTAAGGCTTCATAAATGTCAGGTGTTTATATAGCTTTAACTGTACATTATATACTCCATACTGCATAGTCCATTGGAAGGTGCTCCAAGCTATCTCGTCATTGTTATTGGCTTCATCTCCAACATCTCATCATGCTGTTGAGACGTCAACTTAAAACGCTCAACTTTATACCTCCCCATACGTGTTGCCAGTATCAGCTTATATCATTCATGCAAATATCTCTCATAGCAAAATGAACACAATACTTAATGCAACAGCATGTTGGAGCCCACTCAACATATTATTAAAACAAAACTAATACAGATACTCTAGCATGCTTGGCAAAACAAGCAGCCACTCGGAACTGCTTACTTTCTGCTGTGTACATACATATGATTGAAAAAGGCTGGATTTTTTACGACCGAATAAAGTCTTGATAAACCATCTTTAACCGTTAGCGCTTAGTCTCATCTGTGCTGTAAACATGTAAGTACAATTTGGCGCAAATAGTGACACTAACTTTGACAGAGATATATTAACAAATTCACTTATGCTTCAATATTATACTCGACATAGAAAGAGCCAAGGGATAGCAAAGATCTGACATAGATGCGTATAGCTATAGTAGTGTCAAGAGACACAAGCAATGGGATGAGTGCACCTTAATTATGTGTAGATGGGCAAAACAAAAGAGTGTGACCCCGCAAAAGACGACAAAGTTAAAAGGTGCTATCATTTCTGCAAAGCGTACTAATCGATTTGATCTCCCAGTTTTATACGATTACTCCATTCGTAGGCAGTATAGTGGTAAAGCTGTAAGTACGATATAGTATAGTGTATATTGAACAGTTCATACCAATACAAAATCCAAATATTATTATCTTGATTGACTGTTAGGAAAAGATAATCATAATGAGCGTAGCCCACATAGTACAAAAAAGTAAGTAAGTGCTAACGGACTCAAGTCAATTGTGTCGTTGAGAATGTATAAACATTGAGTTTACCTTATTAACTTGAGGTCTGAGAGATTCAATTGTTTCATACATACATAACATACAACTATATAATGATACAGGGAATTCAGGAGGGACATACACACTAAAAGCAAACGAGCAAAAACGTTCCTACATCAATTCACTCATTCAACTGATACTATACTGAAGATGTTTTTCAAATAATGGAATAGCAAAATAGCGCTATAGACACACAGCAATAAGAATACCGAAGATTAAATGACAAGGACTCAATCCACAATATGCTATCTCATTTGATTAGGATAGGAAAAAATTTAATGCGGACCCGACGAGAAATTACAAATAAATTCCATTTTATTCGTATTGTTGCCTTACTGTAAAATAACATTCCTTACCAGGAGAGAAACGAGCCGTCAAGTACGACCAGCAGTGGTTCATGCAATCTATAATATGGATGAAAAAAAAGAACAAACAACTGCAATGATCATCATCATATTTTATGGTGCAAATGAGCTTTTTATCTTGATTTCTTTTATGAAGTGTCATCCTACCATACCATCACACCTTATCTGTTCAAGCCCTTTAATCAAATGAAAGAAAATGAATGCATTAGGTATATATTTAAGTTTCTAAATTGAATTTTATCTTTACCCGAACATAAACTTCGATAAGTTTTCTTAGATAGTAACGGTCCGTAGTAAGATCAGAATTCATCTACACACTTGTAAATGAATTTTATTTTTCGCTTCCAACAACACACACAATTGAGCCGTCAGGCGGTAGGTATATGGATTTAAGTTCTCATATGATTGGAAATCACAAGATACCTTAATGGAAATATTGCTCAAAACCAACTACTTTCACTGGGGAAAACAGTTAAGTTTTAATTTAAATCAATATAATGTAAGCAGATTTATTTAAAATGTTTTTAATGTCACCTAAAAATTAGAGCTTATTTTGACTTAAATGGATATAACTGAAACAAATTAAAACTACACGGAAATGAATTGTAAAATATTTAAATGAATCGGAAATGCTGAATCAAGCTTATCCGTACCCTCATCAACGAACTTCTTTTGCAGTTGCTATTGACTTTGGTACAGATCTTGAATAATATTAATATCCTAATTAACCGTAAAACAAATCGTCAATCAAATTGAATTATTTTTGGATTTTTATTTTTAAACTAGTATTTAACGTGGTAGAAAACGAAGGGAAGGACGTTATTGCGTCAGTCTATACTTGTAATTTAATTACGGAAGGAGCTTAAAACAACTGACGCGGTCATTATTTAGGATATCTTATTAATTGCAATTTTTTTAAGGCTGATTTGTTAATGTTAACCGATGATACCGTACCTAATGAGACATTTTGCAACTCATTTGTTTTTCATATCTATTTTAAATCTTCATATAAACTTAGTACAGCTGCACACAATCTTTCACCAATGTCTAAGTATGCTCGTGTTTCCTATTCTTTCTACAAAAACTGAAGAAACAGTGGGATTTCCAAATAATATTTTGGAGTAATAACTTGTTTTTCACCAAATGTAATAACGCCGCAATATGACTATGATTAAAGACATGAACGGAAAGTTGCCTATAGCTTGCTATGCTAAACTGGAATTTGGTATTTGCAGGGAGAAATATTCAATAGATGAAAAGTATGAAATGCACGTATGTTTGAAGAACTTTATTATGAATTGAATATGCTTGAATTAAATATTTATACGCTTGGATTGAAGCTCTAGCAAACATATACAAAAGTTCAAAATTGACAGCGAGCGCTGTCAATAGTGTTATCATAGCAAAATTTTACTGTTTGTCTACTTCTAAGTAGACAAAAAAACATTAGTATTCACAGTTTGATAACGCTTTTGTGCAAAACAGCAACAGAAGCAAGTGTGATGGTATACAATGAAGCCATTCTAGCCTATACTACTTCCCACACATTAATAATAGTGAATAAGCAGTATAGGGAAACCATACGTTGGAAATTGATGATAATTAAGAAAGTTTTGCCTAGAACCACATAAAAACAAGTTATTAAAATTTGCCACCTTACAATTGCAAAGATTTTCACTAACCCAATCCTCAATAATTAATTGACAATCCGGTTGAAAGAGGGAAGCGAAATAATAGCTTTTTATGCTTGTTGCTTTAACTTGGACAAAGTATGATCGTTAAAAATTGCCTACAGTTCAATTATCACCATCAATACTTGAAGATTTAATAACCATTTAACTCTTGATGAGGTCGGCTGATAGTATGGTAATCCTTACCAAAACTTGTCACTTAATCACTTTGCGTATACCTCCTCAATCACAAATTTAATGCTTCATTCAATTCCTTGCTTACACTGGATGGATGACTTGCCGTGTAAATTTTTATCTACACTATGAAATCACAGTATTGAAACCACTTACTATTAAAATGAAACTGATTGTGAAGCTACTTAAAAATTGTTGAACCATGTAGAGGAAACGCTACTGTAAGGCGCAAGATTTTAATGAAACTCTTTTCTTTCCTTGTTGTTCATGCTATAGCAAGAGGCGAAAAAAATTAAGCAGGGAATTAACAAGGTTCTACAGGTCAAGAGAGTAGAATTACAAATACAGATACTCGGCATATCTAACAGCACCGTGTCTCACGGTCCATCAGTTCAATGTCAGACCTGGATTATACAACCTCACAAGTCCTTGTCATTTTTTACAACACCTGTGCCCCGTTAGATAAAAGACACTTATATTTCTTCACTTATTTCCGTGTTGTGTAAAAGGCTTAAAAATAAGACTGTAATAGGAAAAGTTGCAATAACCCTAAATTTTACAACTCTTCTCTGTCTCATCTGTCGTTTTGTTAAAAATTTGGTGTCTAAAATTTAGGCTGCAATATACTCAACAATGATGCAACACAGCTATTTTTATACATCGTCTTTTCTTCCCCTTTCATATACGCTTTGTTCTTTTACATATTCAATTTATAGATACCTACGTAGTATATGCGGCGACAATATTGACGTTGCAGTAGCCCAATACTAATGCTAAAAATAATAGATTAAAAAATTAATTGTAGGGTTGTAACGTGGTTTTAACTCAAGCATGTGAGTCGTTAAGGTATTGCTCATCAACGCAATTTTGAATATGTTGACGTGTTTTGATAAATCAGCAAAACATTAATACAACATTGACAACGTCACACAAGCAAATGAAACTAAAACAATGCAAATGATCCTTTAGATGAAGTCATGGAATATTTCATACTTCATTACGATCATCTCTCAACTAGAAAACATACGTACATGCTTTTGTCTCTCGCCTCGTTGTGGATACGGTCGTGGTCGTAGTATAAAGATAGAGTGTAATAAAACTCATATAGCACGAAATGGGTAAACTTACTGACGTTTTGTACACACATTTATATTATATTGTCTCAGTTTACAACAACTCCTTACATCAAAGTTTACTGTCTTTACGGAAAAGAACCCTTTTTGAAAAGGATTGAGAGAGTAAAAAGTAAAAGGAAGATTGGAAAACTAAAATGTTAAAAAAGAATTGTAGGAGTCAAAAGGACTGCAGAAGCAAAAGGTTAAAAAGGACTGGAATTGTAATAAAAAAAACTTAAGACAAGATTGCAGGAGTAAAAATACCAAAGTGTGTCATATCTTTGGCTGGATAGGTCACGTTTGCAAACATGTATAACAATAACATTATCAGGGAAGTTTAAATCTATACATACTGTACACAGAACATTAGATACAAGTTGTACACACACTTTTGCTCTAGGTTGTTTATCCTTTTGGTACATCACAGCGCGCAAACTGTACAGAGATCCGTAGGGTCAGATGGAAGTGCAGTGGCCAGAGATAGGTCATTTTATTGCGTTATTTTATGGACCATTATACATCCTCATGCTAAAGATAAGGATCACAAACAAACAAAGCTTTTTCCGTCTCTTCCACTCTCATCGACTCATTTACATTCAGCAATGGGAATATATTTACCAAATTATGTTTTAAGTGTTGGCTCAAGCTACATGTCCTCCGCAGTTTATGTGAGTGTCAAAGAGAGCATTAGCATTCAGCGGTACATTGTCATTCGTGCTTGGCCACGTCATTAAAATTATAACGAGTCATTTCAGGGATGGTAAACATCAACGAGAATGAGAGATGAAGATACTTCACACAGTGAGACTTTCGTTTATACATATATAAGTATCACCGGCATTTATTATAAAAGTTTAAGTTTGAGGATGTTTAAGTGCACCGTTACTAAAGTGAGGCTTGAGTATGTTTAAGCGCATAAGCGACATTTATTATGTGAGACTTATGCATACTTAAGTGTATATTTGTACATAGTTGTGTTACATGAATAAATATATACCTATGGACAAAATAGTTGTGTTCCTATATGGACGAAACAGTGAAGTCGTCACTTTCCCAATGTTTATTTACGGCGGGAAAAGAATCATTAAATTTTAAGTGGATGTTCGATTGTACGTCCGTCCTACTTTGTAACCGACGATCATGAATACTCGAACACACACATATCTTGATACTTATTCAAAGCAGATAGCTCATATAGTGCATGTGTGTGTGTGTTGTGGGGTAAAATGCGGCATTTCAGGACTCAACTGTTATAGCGGGATGACATGCATAAACAGAGAAAAATACATGCGTTTGAGGCAGTTAGACAGCACATAGAACACTGTATAAACGTCGTTTAAAAAATAAGCGCACGTGTGCACTTCGCACGTCATTGAGAGCCATAGGATAGGCAGGTTAAAGTGAGGATTATTGTTGTTTTTACAGTCGTCAGCTATTAAAGGAACATTATAGGTAAGCATTTACATGCTGTGAAGTCATTGGTGGGACTGCCAATCATGGCAACTATTAACTGTTTTATAACCCATTCCAAAGTCATATAAATGAATGCTACAACTTTTCTCTTCGGTCTTAAATAATATTTAAGTGTGCATTCTCTAAATGATGATACACTGTCCCTTTCGTTCACAAACTCCCAAACTAGCATTTATTTGTTTTTGAATTTTTTTTCGCAGTTATCTTAATTTTCTAGATGCCTGTATAACACATTTATTACACTAGATTTTATACGCAAATTATTTTAGACACTACTTGCCAATACATTTACTTACGCCTATGTATATATTTGAAGGGGGAATTCAACTTATAATAAAACAAATCAAATAATTCAACAAAGCTTTTATTGCATTCGTAAATTACACTTACAGGAACATTTTTATTTAAGTAAACGACCGTTTCAACGACTTTTCCCACCTATTCTAGTCTCTTTTTACTCCTTTTTCCAGCAATTTCCATCACTCGGAATGAATTTTAGTACCCATTCAGCAAAAAATTAAGGGTAATCACTCTTCAAGAAATATATATTTGTTCCCCTTATTTCTGATTATCACGCAATTTAATAACCCATTTTACGATTACATAAATACTTCGGCTATTCCGGAGGAACATCCCACTGTGTACGTTATTCTTATGGAGTTGACGCATTCAAATAGTTGTAATAGTCAATTAATCAATTCCAAAGCTTTTTTCTATGGAGGCAATAAAATTTTCAATGCATTCTTAATATAAAGCAACGTAGATATAAAATCTGAGCATTGAAAAGGCAATAACATTAAACGTTGAATATTTTAATGTTACATATTAACTATGATTGTATTGTGTCTTCTCATTGTAATTTCCTATCTTCATTCGCAAAAATAAGCAGCGGAATAAAATCGTTGACAAATAATAAAGGTAGGGCTCGGGAAACAAAGTAATCTTCATAGCACTGGTGACACTTGAGAAAGTTCAGCGGAAAACCGTGGCGCTTGGATAGGAATGCGAGAGCAGTGATTTTAACAGAAGGAATGAAAAGTGAGAGGAGTTTTTCCAGTGTGTGGTCTAGGTGGTGTTTGTAGCTAAGTTTAGCTCCGTCACTGTTGGGTTCCACATCTCTATATAAAATGTACTTAGGTAGTTGCATTTACACCGAGCTCTGATTTCTTAACATTCAGCATGAAGTACATTTTTTGTTGCATTTCTTACATATGAACTAACAGTTTTAAAATGTTGCACATGTAAAAATGCATTTAGCTATTAAATTGCAGCAATATTGCATCATGTATATACAGAGAACGTAAAACGTTTTTTACAATGTAATATTTATGTACTCACGAGACATTCTTAACTATGTATGCACTTAATTAGAAATGAAGCTACAAAAACCTGCAGATTAATTGAAATATAAAACTTGAATATTCGTAATTATTAAATAATACTTATTGAATAAATACTTATTAAAACTTGAATATTCGAAATTGGAAGAATAAAGCTGAATGCGATTCCACGAAAAGATACCTAAAATGAGCATTTCGTTTGCATGCTCACAAGTTAACTCATGCTAGCCCACGAATAATATGCACTCAAAATCCTTGGGGAAATGCAATAAACAGTGACTAATTTTCACGTTTCTTGTAATTCGGTTTGAAGAATTTCCTCAATTCTAATTAAAATTGAAAAATATAAAAAACAAATTAACTTGCGATTCTAAATTAATTTTAAGAGGTTTATATGTATAAAGTGCGTATGTTTAAATGCAAATTAATATATTTAATAAATGTGTGTAATTGACGCTTACAAATATTTGTGCTTTTTGTGTACGAAGTAGTTACTGTTAATATGCATACGTGTGTAAAGTGCTTTATGAATTTAAAAATCGGATAAATATTTTGACACATATTTTTATCTTCAAATTTGCTACTATTGAATCTTCCTTCATTTCTAAAGTGATAACAAATTCCCAATTGCAGGCAGAAGCAATCCAAAAGTAGACACAAAACTATAAACAAACCCTTTTAACGCAAAAAACACAACATTTGTATACAAAGAAGATATAGAAAAATCTCATGCAAACACATCTATACAACATCAGTATAACTAGCATTAGCCATGTGTGTATGTATATATGTGAGGCAAACCGAAAACATTGGATTTAAAACAATGTATTTAATATACGGAGGGCCGCCGAGGAAAAAGTTGCATGCATAGAAGAATACGTGAGTTAAGTTAAATATGATGTTGGATGTATAACACTTAAATGTACATTCAATGAAGATTAATCGGGAGGTATGCTTATCCATGACTGTGGTATACAACAGAAAGACTTTATAGAGGTTCATATGGTTGTCAGGGGTGTTAGATATGGGACAGGTTTGGTCGTCATGGAAGGGCTGGGCCGAGGGCTGGATTGGCTTCAAATGGCCATGAATGAGGCGGATTGGTCGGGGGTATTTTCTGTAGAACGGCTGAGAGTGCAGATCGCAGGATCTAACATAAAGAGAGATACATGTGTATAATACGAAGAGTGGTAAGTGGTAGAGTTCGGTTTACGTTATACTTCTACTATGTAACGTTGCCACCAAACTACTTGATGAGCCATCAGAAACTACACTGTTCGCTAGTATACATTGGTTATAGCGGATTTTGTACTTCAATAGTGATACTGTGGATACCTTATGCGATTCTGCATGTGTGACTAACATATAGTTGCATCTTGTATATGCTATAGGGATGTAGTGGTATGGTAGTGTGGTGTTGTATGTCATAGGGATATGGTAGTATGGTAGCATGGTATTGTATGTTATAATGATATAGTGGTATGGTATTGTAAGGGTATAGTGTTATGGACGTGTATGCTACATATTAGTTTACTTTGTATGTACGGGCTATACGCTAGATTTTGTATATGCATGTCCAAGATATACATTGGATTGGCATGGTAAAGTTGAAAAGCTATAGATTGTGTATGTTATAATAGGAGAACCTGTGTGAGTGTAGCCGAAATCCTTTATACACACTTGAAACAACTCTTTTGGTATGTTCACCAAAGGCGAAGACTACGAACACTACGAAGTGTGTGTGTGTGTAGAAGATCTGTATGATTTCATGTGAGAAGTGTGTATTTACATAAGCTACATCCATTCTAGTGTGCATTTTACGTTAGGAAGAAGTTTAGGAAAGCAGTGTGGAGGCAATTCTCTATTTATCTTGAATTCACTCTTCCGACAGTTGAGCATCACACCACCAACACTACACACACAACTCGCACACGAGACCCATTCATTCACTTCTTGATCCACCACCACTCTTCTTGTTGTTGTAATACACCTTTATAACATAGGAGAACAACCAAGTTCACCCTCAGTTGTCGTTCATATTATACTATAATAACATTATTACACTCTTGTTGTTGCCAGTCAACAATCAATTGATTTCGTTCCATAATCACATTTAAACAAAATATTCCCTGATCATTGTACTTGCCACACGTAATACATCGTTCTCTCTGTTGTCTTTTACCCTGCCATATATATATATATATATGATAAATATTATATACCATTATTGCCTCTCTTGATTATTAAAAAAAAACTTATAAGTGTGAGTTCAATTTTTGGTTATTGCTCGTTGTTGTTATATTGACAATTACGTTTGATTTGATTTTGACAACTTTAGTGTTCGGTTCAGTTCTGATTTCTGTTAATTGTTGACCTTGTTATTAAAATTGTTGTATACACGTGAAGTGCTTGCCGAAGGAATTCTCTTATTGTTTTAATGCTATTAGATTTTAAACTGTTTCGTTGTTGTTAATTACTCCAGTGCTCTACTATTGTTTCACTTATAATCTCTATATATATAGTTGTTTCCGTTCATTTTGGATTTGATTTTGTGGACAAACATTGTTATCATTTGTGTTGACGGATTGATTGTCGGATCTTTATTTTGCCACCCACAGTTTATATATTGAAAGTTTGAAATTAATCATTTTGGCAGATATCTCTAAACCGAATGTGATATTATTGGCATTGGACAAGGTAATTAATTATTTTCTTGTAGCTTTTTATGACTAATCTATAGCCTGCTCTTTATTATTATACATGCTTTGAAGATTATCTAGCAATCAAATCTGGCAAGATATTATATTGGTCAAACAATAAAACTTTTGATACTATTTCGTTGGTTTATAGCATCTTTATAATACAACATCTAGGTCTGATTAATTTTTAATGGAATTCACCCAATGAAAATTTTAATTGTCGGTACTGATAATAAATTTGTATTAAAATCGCTGGTAGATTAGTGACAGTAACTTTTAAATGTTCACTTGGGACTACATCTTTTATGTGTTTTCATGTTATATATGCAGCTACTGAAAAATTTATTGAATTAATTTTATTGCTAATACCATTTTGATAATTTAAAAATAATAATTAAATTTCTGAAAGAGTACATTGTCGCTTTCCTCCATGTGTGATGTGTCTTGTCAATAAAATAAGAAACACTGCCATTCACTCAATCGCTGTATAATAAAGTGTCCATTAATATGCTTTGATTAAATAAATATAATTTAATACAGGTAGACCTTAATGACGAAGAAATGCTAATGGCATTAATTCCATTTTAGTTTTTAATTGTACGCTTTGATTATACCTCAGTTAAAGAGTTTCGTAGAAATCTGTACATGCAGACATGATTTTTTTAAAATTTAAATTACGATATTAAGACTTTTAGTTTGCAGGCACACCAATCATACAAATTGAGATTCGAACAATATCAACTACTAAAAAATCAATACTGAATTTACATGAAATATTTACACCAAAATACATACATACATAACAGTAGATACATAAAATTCAAACCATTGTGAGATCAATAGTTTTAACATTCACAATTGTAAGATCATTAAAATTTTAATTGTTACTAACATTTTTTTCAAAACTGGAGTCAAGACTTTTATTTAATGATTTACAGCATTAGAATTACATATAATGTAGATATTTACACAGCCTTATTAGAATTAATGTGCCAAATGCAAAATTAGTTTAGAATTAAAGTGCCAAATGCATAATTAGCTTACCTTAGAATTAATGTGCAGATTGTGGACTAATTAAGCAATTTAAGCCACAGCATCGTGATAGATTCTGAAGATATCCATATAGTTTATATGTAGTTGCATTTGGAAGGGCAGTAGTTTTAGATTCTCATTTTAATTTTGGGAATGTGCAGGGAAATGAATGTGAACGCGAATTGAAGTTGATAATGAACCCGGCAAGACGCTAATGAGATAAAGGTTGTGTTGATGATGGTTTCTTGACGGCGCTTTACATTTTTAGCTTCCATTCTTATACCTGATGGTGTTGTAAATGCATGAGAAAGGCTCAATTTTTCAGAATTGTTTGTATGCATATGATGACTTTACGGTTGAAATGACTTCGTTGTGGTACATCTCTATGTATAGTTAGGGTATGTAGACATTCATATATGTATGTATTTTACTTTAGTTTAAGCCCTGTTTTGAAGTCTTATGGAGACTTAGTTTATTACTTTTCTTTTTATTATTCTGTCCAAGGGGAAGGAAATATATATGTAACGTTATATAGAGTATAGATGTGATATTGGAGAAGGTATATGTATGATGTAATTGTTCCCCTCGTCTGTAGCCGCTACTCTTGTAGACATTGTTGAAGACGAGACCAAAGTCAGGTGGAAGTATAATCTTCATTAAAATTGCACTAAATGACCACACACATGGAGCTATATATCTATTACTCAGGCAATTATCATCATCATAATAGTTGATTATTATGGTGTACATGGCGGTTATTACTTACAAATCAACATTCTCATAGTTGGTTGAAGAGGTGTATGCTATTAGTTACAATGTAATGAGCCCAATAAAGACGGAGCAGAAGGTGGAAATAATGTTGAGCAAATAACGAGAGCATCTTTTTTTCTTCCTGAATTACATTCATTTATTTTTTATTTACGCCCATATGGTTATTTCCCTTCGCTGCGAACGTATTTATGTATTCTGGAAGACATGACTCGTTCTCGGTGTTTTTCCAACTTATTTAGTATTCTGTCAAGTTGCGGGAGTATATGTACATAGGTACTTTTTTCATGTTTTCATCTAAATTAATCTCCAGTTTTTCATCGCTTGTATATACAAGGAATAGTTATGTTTGCAAATTTTTATCTCCTATCTCAGAATTCGTACACTAATCAGGATGCTTGCAAAAGTATACTGTGTGTACAGTGTATGATCAAGTTAGTGTTATGTTATATGAAATGTTAAGTACACTTAATACTTGTATAGACAAGCTTGTAGATTTTAAAGTTGGGTAAGCATGTAGAGTAAATTTAATAAGTTATAGGTAGTATGTTTCTATATCTGTAATTTGATGAGCACGTTGATTAGCGGAGATGCCTCAGTCATGGTAATCTTGTAGGATGCATACAGAAGTTTGTGAGAGAACAAGCGCACTAGAAAACTTTTTATGTTCATCATTTTCTTACTTGAAAGAACAAGGCTGCAGAGAATTTCGCACTCTTTCCACTTAGTTTACAGCATAATAAAAGTGTAGCTATTGTCATTTTTTCCGAGTGTGTCTGTATTATTACGTCTAAAACACGTAATGTTATTAGTTTTCAACATTAACTTAACTTTTGCTAACATCCGAAGTTGCTCAACGTGAATTAAGCGCCTGCTAAAAATGCTATGTTTTTGAATTAAAAAGAACGACAGCTTTGGTTCTGCTGATGTTTCCATGTTTTTGTATTCCGAATGCAAAGAATTTATACCTAATCCCAGAATATCAGCATTCTATATTTGAAGTGGGGTATGTTTAAATGTATATTTGATTTGTTGAACTTTCAGATAAAATGTGTGAGTATTGCAACCAGCAGCCGCATCTGTAGAGGACAAGAATTTTGTAAAAAGGATTCTTAAAAGAGAGATTGATAATTTTTAACTGTAGATTTAATATTTAGATTGCAATTGTTTGCGATCGATTATTTTGGAGATTGAATAAGATGAATTCGAAATTCATCGATAGTATGTTGCCAAAGTATGGACAAGGGGACGCAACATCCCAGGCAAATTCAGCCGTAAATTATTCTTCCGCGATGGCAGCAGCCGCCCGGATGTATCCGTACGTGTCGATGGGTCAGCAGTCTCCCTTTGCAGCAGCGGCAGCCGCCGCTGCTGTGGCTGCTTCTGGCGGGATGGCGGTAGGATTCGGCTCTCATCTTGGATCTGGAGGTGATGCTAATGACAAGTCATGTCGTTATAATGCTCCCTCACTTGCTGACTCTGTCAACTATACCTTCGCAGCTAATGCCGGACATACGAATGCGGCGACGGCGGCGGGGATTGCAGCGGCGGCCCAGTTCTACCAGCATGCAGCCGCGGTGGCTTCCGGAGGGGATCACTTGGCCAATGCTTGCTCTCAGGGCACCCAGGGACTCCCAGACATCCCACGGTATCCATGGATGTCCATCACAGGTACAGACTGTACGTATCCTGTTTTTTTTACATTTTTAACATCAATTTTCGTATTACTTCATTTTCAAAATTTACAATTATCAGCGAAATTAACAGCCAAGATTAGTTTGAGATTCGTAAAACGTACCGGAGGTACTTAAATATATTTATTATTTAAATTTATCTCTTGTTAAAATTGTTAATGTCGCTGAAAATTTGCATTTTGAAATTATTCATGTGCATTTTGAATTTCATTCTTTAGCATTGACTCATACAGCATAAATGCATGGCAGCTATCACCTAACGACTCACCTCTCTTCCGAGAATCAGGCTGAAGTTGTAAGTATTGTCATCATTGTCATCGGAAAGTTTGCTGCATCTGATCCTCGCATCCTTTGCTGTGGTTAATGAAAATAAATAAATTAGATGCACCAACACATTTCATAATTACTCGGCACAATGCAATCATATCAACGACAGAATGCAAGGTTTCGAATCCATAATGAGCTTATAGAAAGTCGTTGTAGGAGGAGATTAATACGAAACTCAGTAGCTTAGTAATAACAAGTATAATATCATGAAGCAGTCGATAGTTTCATTCCCAAGCATCTGGTTGATGCATGACAAGGAAGGGCTTAACTTGCATTAAATTGGCAGTGAGGCAACTCATTACGATCTACAAATAGATGCATTTAGGTAATATTACTTTGTTTATTGGAGGCATGCCACACTTGAGCCTTATATATATTCTTTGAGGTAGGATGACTTCTCGTCAGTGTCCTGATCCTCCCTCTTTTGTAAGAGGTTATAATTGGCCATCAATAAGTTGATTTCTGTCAGATTCTCCTGTTGGAGCATGGTAGCTTCTATCTCTTTTTAATGAACAGTTCGACTTACAGTAGTGGTTTTTATACTAACATTATTATGTATATAAGGGCCATTACAGAAGTACTCATGTCTCCTAATCCCTCATAAAGTAGCCATAAACGCTTGTATTCATGTCCTCCAAGCGATGTTAAATTGGCGTCAGACTTTATTTTAAGCCACAAATACATTGTTCATGCATCAATATAGTATGTACTTCCCTAACAGTTGGTCTGTACTAAATTTAAAGCCTATGTTAAATTTGAATGTAATGTACACAAACAATCCTCTTGATTGACATGGGATTATTCTCTAGGATTCTTTAATCCTCCTAATTGTGCAGCAATGATTTGGCTTCCCATTCGCATCTATAAGTATTTTCATTACTGTACTTGCAAAAGTCTATTGTAATAATATAAAAAACTTTCTCGCAACAAATAGCGTTGAGCTGATCGCTTTTAAAGTGTCAGTGGCTTCTAAACATCGTTTCGATTGCTATATACTATAGTATACTTAAGTACAATGTCTCGTCTAATTTTGCCAGTACTGTAAAAAGTAAGTCAGTAAATAGAGTAATCTTGTGAAGTAAAATATGGTATTTGGGTAGTTAAGCATAACAAGATGGTTCTCTCCGACCTGAGTTACCGTTTTTAAAATGCTTTAAAACCAGAGTATTGCTAATTAAAATACACGCCGTTGTCATGAATTTCAACTTGTAACTATCAATCCTATCTTGTGTATTTTTAACTTCTGGGATTATATCTTTACCCTATAGTAACCATACATACACTTTTCATGTTTTCATGCATTTATATAGTTGTAGGTATCCGATTTCCACGTATAAACCAATAAGTAGATACTTTACAAACTGTACTCTAAGTGTACAAAAGGTATAACTACACTTGTTTGAGAGTTGTAACCATACAGCTCCTTTTTAAAATCACATTCTAAGATACTGCCTACAAATATTGGACACTCAAAGTCATTTGCAATTATTTTGAGCAGTACATAATGATCGTGAGAGAAGCTTTCAATAGACAAACGATCATTTGCGTAGTGAGCCGTCGTGAGTCTGCAGGTATTGCAAATTGCCTTATAAACACAAAGGTGTATTGAAGTATATCAACTGAAGTTTAGTTATGTACAATGGTTTAAACCAAATGATAATAACGCTCTTGTGCATTGTTGTCTGCCGACAGAGAGCCCTAAACTAAAAACTGTCGGTCTTGATATGCCTTCTTCACAGGTACGATTACTAACTGGTACTTTAATCTTTGCCTTCTCTGTTGGTATATCATTCTCTTGTATAGAGAGAAAGGGCTAATAAATGAACTAATACAACTGAAAAGACGGTGCAACTAATGTAACGACGAGACGAATAACTATCAGCAAAAGAGTGGGAAACTAGTAACGACACGAGGGGAACAGCAAGTAAGCGAAAAGAGGAAACGACTAATAAAAATGGATATATCGTAGTTAAAATACATATATGAAGTCAAAATTGCATAGTTAGCATAGGTAAAATGAAAAATACGAAGGAGCATATATGGGAAATGAAATGCCTTTCCATAGGTAACAAGATAACATAGGTGAAATGGACTCGAGCGTTATTTCTATTTTGCCAATCTTTGTCCCTATCAATACTCATTAATCACCGTCATGTTTCGTATTTCACACTTCATCCTCCCCGTATAAGGAAGGGTATAACAGTACAATTTTGTAGGTCTACGCAGCCAAATCAATGATTTTCTTAAAGCACATTCTAGGCAATATTCCAAACGCACATGCAAGCAAGCGAGCATTGGTTCTATAGTACTACTATACATCATCATACAGGAGATAGTATCACTGTCCAAGATTACAATTCCAAAGTAAGTAATCGTTGTATGAAAGAGTATTTAATGGGAAATTATATGTTCATGTCATGTCCGTTTCTGTCAAAGTAATCGTAAAGGCTAGGGGTACAGGTACTTTTTCTCTAGATAATTACTGTTTTGACGGTCCACCCTCCGACAGATTTCGTGTTAGTTATGGACGTGAATTGAGGAATCAAGATTCGGCGTGCAGATATTAAGGTGATCGTTCTGATCTAATGTATACCCTTCAAAGGCTGTGTATTATATATACAGTAGGTAAACATGCATAATATGCAATCAAGGAAACGACTGGAGGTGTAATTGAGTATTAAATCCACTATAAATATACCATTTACCGTATGAAATTAAAATAAACGTGCACAGGTTGTACCAAATATGCTATAGAAAGAAGCTCGAATTTGAGTATAGTATCGAGGCTTCATTGAGCTCTGAAGTAGCCAATAGTAAGTCTGTAGTAGTGAGGAGACTTAAAATGGAATTAGTTTTGCACTACTCGTAGGCTACACATTGCACATAAGTACTAAATAACCGAGGCTATTCATTACACGGCTGAATTACTGAGGCTATGCATTGCACATGTAAATTACTATTTTACAGATACAATCGGAATAGTAGACAGGTTGAGGTGATTAAGCGCAAGTTTAGAGTGTAATTTAGTACGTTAGTTCCAACTAGGAATATGGTATATAAATGCAGTCGTTGATTCCGAGGAAATAGAGGGAAGAGATTCATGCTAGGTGAATGTACATAATCCATATTGAACATACATACAATTTCAACATACACAATCTAAATTAAGCATACATTTCAACTTGAACAAACAAAATCCTTCATCTTACAGAGTTCAAATTCAGTGTATACACTATCGAAATCCAACGTGAACAACAATGCATGCAAAACTGAGTCTGAAGAAAAAGTTAATAGGTTCCGGAAAGGCAAGATATGCAATTCATTTCTCGTCGAAATTATAATGGAGAGAAAGAGAGCACGTTATGTTTATAGTTATGAGAGAGTTGGAGAGCTCAAGTCAAAATGGGAGATTTGAGCGCTGTATTTCGGCATTAAGTTCGCCATTCATTTGCATTCGCCCGATGGCCAAACACGCTTTTGCCTCTCTGGGTAAACAATCCTTTGCTCTGCATGTAAGTGTATATATATATATGTATATGTTGCTCACATTCAGGGAACCAATTCCGCTCTTGTGTGCCTATTACATGGGAAATTTACAATATAAGTACGATAGTATGTATTCTGGACAGATGCAGAGACTTGATTTGAACGCCCGCTCTTGGTCACGCACGCCTTGTAGACAATGGGATATCTGCAGTCATAACAGTAGTAGTAATATTAAAAACAGGGAAAACACTGAGAGTATTAAATATCTGCTGTGTGTGTGTACATAAGTATTTATAGTAATGGAACCTTATAAGATGTGGCGTTTCAAACTTGACTAGTATACATGCTACATTCAGTCAATGTAATAACAATGGCAATAGTAATTTTCCTTCACTCGGATCACAATAGACTTCATTTAAAAGAGATACACGTTCAGTAAGGCGGTTCATAAATTAGCTACAGTGCAATTTTCTCTTAGTTATAGAAGCATAAATTTGAGCGGTAAACGACGCCAATATATGAGATTATCCTCATTGCATGCAACGCGTCTATCCCTCAAGTCATTCTCAGCATATAAGTATAGTATAGTTGTATCCTGTATAGGTTGTCTTGTACAAATATATTATAAATGAGATTAGGTACATTTATCAACGAGCATTTTTTTCGCTCTTACAATTTGTGAAGGCTCCGCAATATAAAAATAATCATTTGATCGTCTTTTTTACACTTGTTACATTATTTATGGAATGTATTTCCCGATGTTGTTGCAAATTTATTTGTATACCCTGTAGTCCTAGTACTCACTCACTCTTTCTCTCTCTTGATGATACTGTCCAAGGAATATGAAACTCTGCAATTCAAGACTACAATTATAACACTTGTTTACATTTATGGGACTTGACTTCTTTAAACTTAAGTCTGGACTTGCTGCTGGGCTTTTGATAACAGAGTCATAAATTAGATTGTATTTTATCGCTGGGGTTCAGATGTTAGTAGGAAATAAATAAATTATTCTCTGATTTTAATGTCTTTCTGTGCACAACAATTTTTACTGATTTTTGTTCTTTTTATTTATTGTCCCCTGGGTATATAAATATTTGCGCCTTGGAAATTGCCTTAATAAAATTAGTATTCCTTTCTATTCTTTAACTTCTTTCAAGTTTTCCTGATTTAAATTCATTTGTTTATTTTGGCTGTACGCCTTAAAGTTAAGAAAGCAATGTTTACTTGGTTATCTACCTTTCCTGCGTACAGAAAAGTTACTGATTTTCAGTATTGCAAGTAATAAATTCATTTTAGTGGGTCTATACGATGAGACAATGTAGTATTAAAAGCAATGACTTAAGTATGCTATTGGAATTTATTAACGTTTGTATATTTTGCAACTTCTATCTACCTACACATTCCAATAAGTATCAATCTGAATAACCATAATAGTTTGTACGTCCTGACGGAGTGACTGATAGGCTGAAGATAGGAATACTTGCGAGGGCTGCTGCTGTAGGAGGAGGGGATGATGGGATAAGTAATAAAAATAAATTTAATGGCAAATACAAGTATCTCATCAATGAACTTTATGACTCATCTTGTCTATATAAGAAATTCAAATCCAATGGCTAAGTCATCCAAAGGTTTTTTAATGGTTAAGACTTGACTTGTCAGAATTTAATATGTGATTTTGGTATCGTTGACACATATGTATACATACTTAACATTTATCCTACATCACCAACATACGTATCTCTCTATATGTGCTTAGTGACGTTGTGTAGTTGAAATATTCTTATACCATGTGATTTTTGATGTGATGCGTCGACATCTTCGTCAAATGTGTGTATATCTATATTTACCTATAAAGGCTTAGATGAACATAAAAGGATAGATGTAAAAGGCTTGCGGACACTTTATGAATCGACTGAAATGAGTTACTAAATACCCACAGTAGGCACCTTATCAAAACTGTAGTCGGATAAGTAAACATATTTATAAGGCTAACCGCACCTTAGTATGGGACTTAGCATATTAAGCTGACATATAAAAAAGCTCATCTGCTCCTCAGACAGATTATAGTAGAAACCTGCTAAGGCGTGTAATCTTATAAGGACATGGATGTACTATTAATGTTAAGAAATTAAATAATATAAATGGTATCAAAATTATGTGGGAGTTGAAACTTAAGGAGAAGCTAAGGGGTAGCTTGGTTTAAGTTAAATTTTTTGGTTCCAAGTTTTGGTTTACTACAACAGGACTGAACTTAAAGGACAGACTGACAAGCTTACATAGATTATTATTACTCGTGATTGACTTGATGAACATGGTGCAAAGGCCTTTCTTATGGGCTACTGCGGTAGGATATACATAATAACATTTTTAAACATCTCAGTACAGATGTATAATGTAGTGTAACAATTATTAGCGTATTATACGAATTAACTATGCAAGATAGATGCCTACAAATGTGGAGTCAGTGTATGTTGTCAGTTTGCAACACTGTGGACGAGACTTAGAGAAAAAAGGAGAAGAGATGCCGTCAGAAATTTTATTTGCTATAAATGTTAGTTTTATGAATGGCTATAGGATACGGCCAATCATCCCCATTTGAGTAATCATTAAGCTAGTTTTTATTCTCCATAAACTAATACTTGGGAGTTCATATATCTATACACAGTTAATTACATGTTCTATATTTACTATTTATATGTATTACACTATATACTTGAGCCATATAAACTTGTAAGCTCAACTAAACCTCCAGCAATTTAAATCTTCAATTAATTCAGTCTTAATGGGAGGTTGCGGAAAAAATAGCTTTTATAGGCTACTTAAGGCTTCCTAGGGTTATAGTTGATGAGGCCGTGATGGTAATTATGAGTGTGACCCAATCCTCATAGCCAACGAGTAAATAGGCCAATAAATATAATTACTCACATTCATTAGAATTAATTTATGAAGCTATTCATATCAGAATGTTGCTTTTACGTTGCATTTAGCCTGTACGGACTAGTCGGAACGACAGTCATCGTATTGTATACTTAACGTCCTTTTTCTTTTTGATATATAAGTAATTGTAATTGACCATTTAATGTGCGCTGCAATTTAGACTATGAATTTTTATTGGTTTCCCCAGTAGTTTTTTTTATAATTATACATAATTGCTTCTCTATTTTTATTAACCTTTCATTTCCGTTTTATACGAGTTCTCATATGTGGGCATATCAATTGATATGTATATACTTTAAAGTATATACATACCGAGATATTTTTGTGAGCCTACCATAAGCTGATTTGTAACTACGGAATATTATATGTATATAAACTATGTTATACAGATATTATAAAGAAAAGCTTATAAATGTTAAATCCTCATATGTGTAGTCCACATTCGTTCTTACGAGGCTACACACTGTTTATACTTCTTATTATGATACTTCTCACAGTTTCTTACGATATTTAACGATTTGTATGTACAATCGTCAAGTATAGCTTGATTGCCTTTTGATGGCGGTGCTTTGACTATCAGCTCCTAATTTAATTTATATCATTTCAAAACTTTTTAACGAGTTAATAAGAATACATACCATAAATAGGATAAATAATGAATTGTTTTTGTACTAAATAATTAACTCTGACTGTCTTAAGACGTTTTTTAACTGGGGGTAGATTTAAAGCGAAAGTTTCCGAGGGCTAAGGTCATTTCGTTTTATTCGTGACCATCGGAAAACGTCATTTGCCATCTACTTTATGACTTTCTGTTGGCCTTGTTAGCCATAAAGTTTCAAACTTGGAGCAGGGAGCCTATGTATTTTAAAACAGATTGTATTATTATGATTCGTCGATGCATTTTATACTGTTTTTATATGTATATTGAAAGGGTTTGGCATTGATACTTACGTATCATAAGAAATATTGATAGTGTGGATGTACGTAAATGAATTCGCTTGGTTCCTATAAGAAACTGCATCTGTCTAAGTGAGCAAAGACAGATTATAACTGGGCTCAGGAAGATCATAATAATCATCACGAAATTCGTAATTATTGCTTTATTCTGATTCGGCTACTATTACAGTCACGATTCTCAACTGGAACGTTCATCTTAACTTCTTGCCTCCCTTTAGCCGCCATATTTTTTTTATGATACTTCAAAATTTCAACTCTTCGATTCGACCAAGTTTTCATCGTGCCAGTAGTTTGCTTATTTATTTCTTTTGTTGGTCATGGATTATCAAGCAAAGATTGCCGGTTAGAATTTAACCCCTTGGAACTTTACAATCCTATTTGTTTTGTATCCCATCATTTAAACAGCTACTTTATTTTCCACTATATTCCTACACTATATTCTACTACGTTCCTACACAAATTGTTGAAGAAGTCTTTACTAATTTATTTAAATGTTCTCTTGTAAATTCGTCTATACTTAATGTCTACATTTGTATAATATAAATACAAAATCCTTTTCCGCCCCGTACGTTTATAAAGTATTAAAAAGCTTGATGTTACTAGAAAGCGGCGACAAAAAGTAGGAATAAAATGAATCTCGCTACTAAATATTAAATCCTCTTGTTTTACAGTCGTACAAACAAGCTTCTTACGACAACGTAACTACTAATATTTTTTGTGTTCTACACTCCCTTCTGTATATTATGCAGGAATATAAAGAGGAAGCAGGAGCTACTCTGCTGCATCTTCTGCTAATAAACAGAAGGAGAAAATAATAAAATGCACTGGGTGTATAATAAAAAAAGGAAATTTTTTTCTTCTAAAAAGTCGGTAGTGTAAGATAAAATATGTGGACATGTAAATACATATATTATGTTGCTATAGAGTGTGGTGAGGAAGCATATTCCAAGAAAATATTTCAATTTTATGCTGTTCTTTAAAGCAATCAAACTATACTTTTGAACATTTCTTTCATTCTTGGCATTCACGCATATCTTCTTCCCCCCGATTCTTCTTTTTAAGGCAAACCTTTTAATATCGTTGGGTCTTCAATAAACAATACATACAAGCACAACTTGATGTTGTGCATACGGTAGTTATATTGCCTCACAGACATATATGTCAACACTTATGAGGGAAACAAGTTGAAATCCTGTTCTTTGCATCACCTTTTAAACGGGGGCTTGCTTCTTTAAATCGTTTATATAAGTTTTAAATCGAGGCAATCGTCGTCTAAGCTTTAACCATACATAGACTCGTTGAAATAAAATCGTTATACACCTTTCAAACGAACTTTTGCTTGTTGAAATCATCAGGCATCTCTTAAACAGTAGTTTGCTGAAATCGTCATGCTTCTTTTAAATTGATGCTTGCTTCTTGAACTGTTGACTGTGAGTATGCTGACTCTTTTGAGGCTTAGCAATGTGTATATAAGCTTCAGACGCACTGAACTTATTGCTTCTTCAAAGATGTTGAGTAAATGTCATCAGTCGTTTCTTCTTTAACTCATATAGTGTTGGACGATGCGAGAACAACTTATCGTCTTCCTTGTCAGACGACATATGTACATAGCTTTGTTGACAGTGTTGTATACGTAATTCAGAGTATCCACACAAGCTTTAAAAAAGTTGTTGCATCCCTACTCAGTTCTCAGACGACAAAAACAAGACCAGCAGTCGTGTCGTCCATTAAGCTCAGCAGTTTGGTCTTCCATGCTGTAAGAGTCGAGTCGTCCATGCTTAAGCTCAGCATCAGCACTCAAAAGTGTACAGGCGTTCATGCCAGCACAGAAATCAAGCCGTCTTGGTCCATGCTTAAGCTCACAAGCATAGAGGTGTCCATGCTTTTCACAAGTTCATACTTAAAGCCTTGCAATAGAATCTTTGAGATTGAAACCCGCTTGAGATGAAAGCTTGATGGGACCTCAACTGGAACTAGATACATATATAGATATGTATATAGTATTGATTAGCCAGGAATGTCTGATTTGTATACGTACATATCTACATGTATTTGGTCCATGGTTAAAACACAAAATGCGTGTGGATGTGCAGGAAGATGGTAAATAAGATAAAAAGAATTTTTTATCGCCTTCTTCCTCCCTATTTCTTCTTTTTCCCTTCACCTTCAGTGTTTGCCTCCAATGTTATGCTGCACTTCTTATACACACGTTCCTTCCATGATGAAGAAGGTGGATCCCAGTCTAAGCTTCCTCTCCCTCGGTGGTGTTTATTCTAAAAAGTTTCAACCAATTAAATATAGATAAACAGGGACAATTTTATGGTTATGTAGTGTTAATGGCGGCTCTTAAAAATCTAGTAATTGTAGGTCTTTTTATGAAGTGCCATAATATTTCTAATGGTTACCACCTTCTTTGTCTTTACATTTTAATACACACGTAAGGTAAGAGGATGCATATACACCAAGGTAACAACGTAGCAGAATCATATGAACTATAAGTTGTGTTAGTGACTAAAAGGTTATTTTTCCACCGACTCTCCTTGACTGCGTTATTTTGTGGAATCGTAAAAATGCCTAACATGCTTATATCCAGAGTAGCCTTTTACATCATAATTGTTATCTTGTTACATTAATGGCAGGTATTTAGGGACGGAATTACACTCGTTTCTCCTTTATGGGCCATTTATATTGGCAGTAAAGACTAAACTTGATGACTGTCGTGTTACATCTTTTTGAATTCTGGCGGGAGCTTTTATAGCAACAACGTATGTACACGTGTGTCTATTGAGCGATAGTAGTTGTAAGACATGGTTTTGAGTACACAGCCACTGCATACACACCGAGGGATTTCATTACTCTCCTAAAATCACACGCTGTAAATTTAATGGGTGGTCATTATTTATGTCCCTTATTATTGTTCATGCTATAAATTAAGACTGAATGGGGCTAATGGCGAGTACTGCGGGATATTGAATATCGACTGACTGTATGGTGGCATTTCACATTGCCGTAGTCAAATTGAATTAAAGTAATTTATATAAAAGTTGATAGATCGTACGTAAATAATGAAAATATGACATGAATATTTTACAGACGGTTACTTATCATATTATATTGTGTTTCAAATTAATTCCAATCAATATAAAATTATGACTGTATGCTCGGTAGTATATTTCAATTTGATCGGATCGATGACAAATGTGTCAAACAAGTTTTGTGTTGGACCAAGTTTGCTTGAATAAATAATTTAATACCTACATAGGAAAATGGTCTCCTCGCCATGTGTACAGTGTCGTCTTGTTATTGCGTCAAGTTCCTGATGATAATGGCAGATTGTAGCATGAATTTTGGTTTGATTAAAAATTTGGTCAAGATTTTAACCTGAAAGCATGGTAACTGTAGAAAGATTCTAGAAAGGAGTTGAGACAAGGTTTTCAATCGAGAAACTGTCATGTGCGATGGGAACCCGAACCGGCTGAAGCCTCCTGAGATGTCCACAACGGCTATTGATATAATGAGATGGACCAATGCATCTTTTGCATAGTATAAAGTTACACTGTTAAGTTCGCGGAAGAAATAGTATCAGTATCATGAAGCATTTTCTGTTCATTTTCAGATACATACATTCATGCTAGTACATATAGCACAACATTATATCGTTTACAAGTTCTAAATCCTACACAGTTGTACGTATTGTATATATACATGGTGGTATATATACATGGTATATATATATATGATCTCATGCAGGGTAGATATACTTTATCATGCTTTAAAGGATCTCGACAAGATGTATCTTTGTACAAATCTCGATATATGCATGCTACATGGCTCCAAAGCATATACCTGCAATTATACTTGGTACAACTCCGCTTTTAAAACGAGCCATTAGACATTTTATGGTATTACAGTCGAGTATTAAGTAACCTTCCTGATCTGATCGAAGGAAGGAGAGTAACCATAATTTGCTTCTTGTCACTATATGTTACTGTACTTGGTCTGCACTTAATTTGCATATCTTTATTCGATTGGGAATTATACACACTCTGCCTGTACAGGCAGACAATAATCATGAGCGAATTCCACTCTTCCTTTATTTCGTTTGTTTCCCTCTTCTTTATTATCTTCGAGTTTCATATTATATGTTGTGCACGTCTTTATTGCCATGTGATAGCAATGTCTTAAACGTAATTTACCAACTTGTACTTTGCCACATTAGAAATACCAAGCAGCATACAATGTGTGAATCATTATTGAAAGTATGCGACGTACAACTGGCACATAACGCTTAAGTACAGATTTTACACAACAATATTCCAAAGTTTGCTTTTGCTCTACACTCATTTTATACATGTTGACTGTGTTGAGTTCAGCCGTTTGTTATAATAGATAAGGCACGTAGTCATGATAGTATGACAAGGTTCAGAACTGCCAATGCCATTACCACTTGGATTAAATCATTAAGAAATTGCTCTTGTTTATACAATACAAACTCTCTTACATCTCTTGTTCTATAATACAAACCATCAAATCTCTTCGCCTTAATGAGAAAGTTGTGGTTGTAGAAATGCATAAGTCAACAAAAGTTTGGGTAGGAACCTTGCTGCACAGGGTTCTGCATGAAAAATTACGTACCCTGAAGTACTTTACACAATGAAAGGATGTGTAGTAGTGTATATAGAGAAAATGAATATATGAATTGGTATAATTATTTCATATCGAAAATGAGCATCAGGAGGGGTAATGAGGAAAAAAGTGAACTAAATTGAATGTTTCACTTGGGCTTAAACAGCTCACCTTGAATTAATTAGACAGTTGAGCAAGTGGATTTTATGTGGATAATTAACCAATGTGTATATACATAGCTGGTGTTCTCGTGTTGTAGAATGCGGTTTAAGTACGTATAATTTATATGTTAGTGGTCATGTCCAAGTTTTTGCATCGACTCAAGTATTCAGTAAAGCGTCAATATAATGCAAGTATAAGGTACTTTAAACTCACATTAGTTATATAAGTACAAGTGGATACTTAAGCGGCATTTTATCCACCGTGTTATTAAAATAATAATGGAAAACACGGTTAAGTATAAAGAAGGATGTTGTTACTGTACAACTAAAGTACATACTGCATCCTATAGTTGATAACATATATAAGTATAAATTTTATATATCGTATTACTATTACTTCATGTCTTCTTAATTATGAGCGATTCCTAGGGTTTCTTGTACTTTGTTGCAGTTTTAAATAATGATTATTATGTGTTTATACCATTGTATGCGTAGATATGGGTAGTTGAGATGGTAATTCATAGTAAGACTATCTGGCCCGTGCTCATAGGCAGTCCTTTTTACTGCAACATATATCAAAAGCTCTGAGAAATGTGCAGTGTAGAGTCATGTTTGTAATTTTGTCTCTGTCTAAACTCACTGATTTATGAGCTTGATACTATTGTGGAAGTTGAGTGTATGATTTCATGTTTGGAATGCATATCTAATAGCAACATATAGAGTCATTTATATAATGCAAATATATACTTACCAACACCTAATACAAAATTATGAGGATACACTCTTATACATACACACAACTATGTACACCCCATTTACACACACACGATGCAATTACGACTTGAAACTACTTTACGACTCTGAATAACAGATGAAGATGAATTTAATTCCTGTTATAACTCCCTGAGATTTGATTTCTATTAAGATTCGCACCTTGCCCATTCGCAATGAGAAGCAAACACTGAACTACTGAGTGTAAACAGTCAAGTAAACTGAAGTCATGTAAAGTAAGCATGTCTGTAATGTGCATCTGTACTGGCCACATACAACTAGGAAAGGTATGTAAAACACATAAAAATCAACGTAGTGTAAATACATGGAGATATATGTAGTATACTATATATAGTAATAACATACTTACGTAGCAAACACATGCAGTAATCTCATATACACAGTAAGCACTTTATTACAATTGTTCGCCTCACACACCATAGCAAACTTATACTCGTTTCGATTCCTTAAAATATTTTCCCCTCGAAAACTTGTTTTATGTGATGATTATGACCATTGAATAATTATTTTATCGAGTCTCTGCCAACTTCGTCTTTGATAATGTACATTGCAATAAAGTATACTAGCTCCTGCAGACCTGCTGAGCTCAGTGCATAAAGCGTTTAATCAAGGATGTCATTATTCCATCATTATTTCTTCAAAAAAAGTATACAAAAACCCATATGTTTTCACAAGAAAAATTCTATGCCCTGGCATGTTTGCCTTTCATTAGATGATGAAACATACATTAGATGAGCCATGTAGCATAAGCAACATTTTGTTGTTATCTTCTATATTGTTCTTTCTGTCGCTCTCAGTTCAATTGTCTGCCACATCGTTTAAGAACAGGATAGTTGAAAACAGCCGTTATATGATGAGTCTAGCGTTTTAACTTCCCATTTTGTTAATTTCTTCTTTAGCTCGTATTTATGTTACCTTTTAGATCATAGTATTTAACTAAAAGGATTTTTAAAGTAAAGGTGGAAAATTATCCCGATAAAAATAATCTTTACTGATCCTGTTTTAAAAGTACAAAATTAAATGCCCTGCGCTAAAATATTGCAACAGAGCTCACAGTTCGCAAAAGCAAACATTAGTCGGATCTTTAGGGACAGGTGGAGCAGAGGGGAGAATAGTATAGGTGAAATAGACACGTAATAACGACAACTGATAGCCGATATGACGAAAATGAAATGGGTTTGTTCAGACCGCACGCTGAACATTAGGCCGGCTATTAGGAGTCCGATAACCAAGTTTTAGAGGAGACATGAGAACATTTTTGGGCTCTTTCATGCCGTCTGGAAATGGCTGAGAAACAGGCGAGAGAAATTCTCTCAAGACTCTTATACTTTTATACTTATGTATATACTTGCTTATACAAGTGTGACTTGGCAAAAGTCTAGAGATGCAAGCTGTTTCTCGGGATAAAAAGTTTCATTTCCGCAACTGTTGTTGTCTTTTATCCATATATACTAGTCCATGTCCCATGTAGATAGTTGATACGCTATCCAACCTAACGGTTCGTGTGTCCGTATCGGTGAAATATACCCTCTATTATTACCCTCCAGTTGTCTCCTTTTTCGCCTGTCTTTTCTCCTCTCCGTCTGTCTTCGCAAATGATGCTACTATATTACTCAGGAGGCATTACATACATTGAAATAGACGTGACAAGGGACAGAGAGATTGAGAGTTTATAGAAGGAAATGAGAAGAAAACTCAGAGAATCCTGTTCAATAAGGCACTTACAACAGCCACGACAACAACTAGATTCGGGCGGTATGTAACACTCCCGCTGCCACCACATATTCACTCGAATGTATTGCTTTTTTCTCTGAATAGTTGACATTTTGACAGAAAACTGACTATCACAGCAGCTCTTCCACGCTTTCATCTTTTTCTAACTGCTCCGCCTGATAACATAAATGCAATGTGAGATGAACATTCTTATTCACTCTAGTAGTACCTATATATATACTAACATTAAATTGTGTATATATTGTACAAGCTTTATATTAGAATAGTTAAATACTCCATATGCAGTCTTTAATGTGTTATCGGATAGTGAAATGTTTTAAAAGCAGGGTGTTGTACAAGAATGAGAGAGACAGTGAAATAGTGTGGCCTACACAAAGGACATATAGTGAAATGAACAAGAATCCGTGGGTTGGGAACGTAGATAGAAATGGCATATAAAAAACATTCCTTCCAAGCATTACTAATATAGTTAGTCAAGTTAAGTTTGTGCACATTTCTGACATAACCAAGTCAGGGCTAACGAGGAAGGAGAGAGGAAAAAATCAACGGAGTGGATGTACGGAGAGAGGGAAGAAAGAATCCTGTACATGCAGGTTATTTATGGAGCAGTGATTCAAGGAATAAGACACGTCGTTTCAAATGTAGTTGAAAAATAAGGACCCAATTTATTCCTGACTCTCTAGTGTTATTATATGTTAGTAGATGTACTATAACTAGGAGATTAAAGTTAGACGAAGAACTTGTCGCTTATTTCTATTACTAACTCGATCTCTGCCTCTCTTCACATTCTCTTGATCTTCCTTCATGTACACATTGAACACAACCTAGAGCTGAAACTTCGAATGGAACACGTCTCACATTGTGACGTGACTATCGTAACCTATGTATACATACGTAAATAACATGTCAGGATCACTAACGTAAATATACGCAGATGGAGGGGATACACGTGAAAAGTTGTACAAGGATATATTACAAACTTATAACTATCCGGAGGTTCAAAAGCGTTTTGAATATTTCTCGTACGACTATACAAATTCTCTCCATCTCACATCACATCCTCGATATAGCTTCATTCTATTATACTTCCAAGTAATTTTACTATTAGTACTTTATGTAAAAGCTATAGCGTATATAAAAATTCTTACAAATATTTACACCCAGAATTAAAACATGTCTTTGTGATGAATTTAAAGTCTAATTAAATTTTATGTACACTTTGATATTATACGAAGAAGCCAGTGAGCTGAGTGTTGAATTTTTTCAAGAATCCCATATAATATGGGATGATGTGAGAGTTGAGAAAAGTGAAATGGGGCTACAGTGTGCCATTTTGGCATTTTGATTGAATCGAAAAGCAGATGGAATGAATTTGTTCGAGGAACTCATCCATCTCTAATGTGGAACTTCTGGGCCAGCTTCACATTCTATCTTCATCTTCCATTGCCTCATAATAATTAGCTTGACGGGTCTTTGACTACAACTCTTGTAGCTTATTTTACATAGTTTCACTTGAATTTTACGTACATTTTTATATTCCATGGAATTAGTTCCCTCCGTTCCATGTCATGCTTCCTTGAATCTCTGCTCCGGCCTCTAGGCCAGAGTCTCCACCAATATCCGTCTTATAGACGGGGAAACCATTAATACTTCGTTTTCTCCTGCAGGAAAGCAAGAGTCACAGTAAGTTACATAAGCTGGTTGTCAGTAAGCTACATATTATTTATGTGCAATCTACATGTAATTCTATACAAAGTACGTATATTTCAGTTCTTAGGGTGTTGTCAAACGTCGTACCTTCTTTACTTTGGTTTTAGTGAGAGTGACCCTCCTTTCTTATTATATGCCAAGCAATTGCTAACGGTAGCTATAGTATGTGAACGTGTGACGGATTGTGTGTATTTTTGTCGGCTCTATTCCACTTTCTGTTTGATCTTCAAGTTGACACTAAATGAAGCTGAGCAACAAATTTTGTTTCAATTTCAAAACCCTCGAAAGGCATATATCTTTTGGCTTTAGTACCTTAGTTTGTTGTAGCGTCAAGTTCGTTTTACTGGCAGATGGACTGTTTTCCTACGTTGTATAGATACGGTATATGTAAGTATATCTTTACAACTACGCTTCTACTCATGTTTTCAATTAATTCACATTTTAGTACTCTGCCCTTGTGACAGTTGCGTTTTGTTTCAGCCCGTTACAACGAATTTCGTTCCTACTTTTCCATGTTTACTATTTACAAGTTTTGTATTAAAACGATTATCAAATGTATATCTTTGTGGTTTAATATAACGTGAGCGGAGTTAAATTAAATCCGAGAGAAAAACTAGAAGGATTATCTGAATGCACGAACAATTTTATATATACCGTGTGATTATGAAAACAACTCTATTATTAATAGGTTTTGCGCAACAAAAAATGTAGCATGAGATGTAATTGCACGAAACAATTATGAATTTATGAAACATCTAAAGCATCAAAATGTTATTTTTAAATATTGAGAATGAAATTAGGTTGGACTTGAAAGTATCAGTATAATACTAGTTCACTTCAATGCAGTGTACATCTATATATCTGTTCTTTTCTTAAAGTTAATTATTACATTTGCATTAAGCACTTTTGGGGTTAATGATTTGTTTGAGTGCAAATGACGTCCAGATGAGTGACTGTCGCTGTAAAATAGAGACAAGGAACTCCGTACATATATACTTTATAATATACGTTCGTTAAAGAGTCGCTAATAATGGTAAAAGTGTAAATGATGGTGACACAACTTGTTAAAGGTTCTTCACTTGAAAAGTAATGACTTGATTATATGTATGTATATACGGTGATTCGCTTTTCTATCATTTCTGTAGTATGCAAGCTAACATGACAAAAACAATCAAATAACAATTAAATAAATGTACTACGCTGATCTACCAGTAGAGTCTAGATTACCAAGTGATCCATCAACATTTGGGCGCATCGATGATGATGAGCAAAGTGCATAATAGATTTAATAAAGATATGGCTGGACTCTAGGTTATCTTAATTGTAATTACAAATGATGACTTGGACTCTAATTAAGATTACGGAATGAAGTTTTAATGTGAATTCTTTACAAGATGACATTTCCGGGTTAGAAGTTTCACACACAGTGTCCTAGTACCGTGAGTCTAATTGTTGGAGAACTGTTATAATGCAGTCAGTAATTTCCTTGTAGTACGGGCAGTTAGCTTCACTTCACTTGACACGTTTTGACTTCTGTGGGATTAAAGCTTTGAAAATAATTTTATTGGTGAGATTTGAAACTAAATAGAATTATTATCACTGATAATAAAGTCGTAAAAAGTTATTGATTTTAAGTGTATTTAGTTGGTTATAAGTACATTCTGTGGATTTTAAATTGATTTAGTTGATTAAAAGTAGATTTTGCTAATTCGCATGAGATTTCATTGGGCCTAAGTCAATTTGGTTGATCTTAAGTCGATGTCGTTTTGATTTTAAGCCAAAAATCACTTATCCCATCTTTTTGTTATTGTTCATTTTTTGTTTACGCACCCAACAAATTAGCTGGGTATACATAGATACGTACATGTATTTATTTACGGTGACATACCAAACTGAGAGATGGAGACGTGCTAAAGGTGAGCGAGACACTTGTTTAAAAGCAGATGTGTGTTAGCTTAGCGATTTGATGACCGTGTTAATCACACTACCATCTCATTCTGCTCATCAGGAGTCAAACTTGATTCCATCCACCTTTTTCATTACTATCACGTATGTATGTAGTGACTGGTAATATATTCTAGAAGCACTCATCCTTACATGCAATGGACCTTAATGCGAAAGCCATTAATTTCCTAGCAGTATTTAGAAAGGCCAACTTATCTGCCCAGTATATTCAGAATCTTCACTTAATTCTTTAAAGTACCAACTGAGCATTCATTGGGTATGTATGTAAGTCTACAAAAAATAATTTAAGTATCTATATTGTAGAAGAATGTGTCTGAGGCTAATTGTAAATCAACGGAACATCATAATGATTGAAGGAAAAAAAGAACACCAACTTGTAATAAGGAGTGATGACTACTTAAGGATAAATGCTCATACAGAAATGCAAATCTTTGTATAAAAAAGAAAGTTTTCTACTGTCGTTCATCATGTCATCAGGGGATGAAAGCAAAGAAGTAGTGGCATATTATTTACAGAAAAACAATCGTAGAGACAGTCGACACCACGAGAGAGATGCATTTTTGTACTTAATTGACGCCACAAAATAGATGTTGATCCTGTTAAACCCTATTTTGCTGTCAATTCTGCAGATAGCGTCAAGATTTATTCTCTTGAACTTGGTAGGCAACAATGGTGGGATGTATGATCATATGATTACACTGCAATTGTTTCATACAATTTCCATAATATTAGTCACAATTTCGAAGGTGGTATCTTCAACGTAGGCCACACATTTTTAGTACATTCCATATCTTACAGTAACATAGTTGAAACTTCAATGCATATCTACAATATCTTTAATCCATTATGCTTATCATCAGTAGCATCTTCAAACCAGAAGTTTATATTTTGAATACCGTTTATCGTCCCGATCAAATCGTAAGGGCTTTGCTAATATTCATAATCCATCAATAAGGTATTTTGCTCATAATATAGTTCATCCGTTATAACTTCGATGATCATATAAAGGCTACGCTCACATTAAGTGTCGTCGTCTTTTTTCTACAGCTCGTCTGATAAAATGTTGAAATATATTTTTAACAATCAAAGTATTCTGAAATATTTATTCCTTATATATGCGCATACGTATAGATACTCTTGATTATAATATTCATATTGATGTCCTACACAAAGCAAACTTAATTCACAAATAGGTATTAAAGGTCTTCGAATGTAGTGTTGAGAAACTCGTATGATAAGAACAGGACGTTCTTAATTACATTTAATTAGGAAATAAGGATGTTTTTTCATGACCAAGCCCATAAACGCTCTTGTAATTAAATTCAATATGGACAGCACTCCTAATACTCAGCAGTTTATGACCATGTCCATCTCATCGACTCTTAAGTCATCCCACTGTCTAAACTTGTTTCATCAACTCCTGCCAAAATATACCTTGTATTATTTAAAAATCGGTGCGAGAGTACTATTAATAATACTTGTCAGCTATGCTGTAGCATCTAAAACAAGATAATATTTTAGTAAATATGTCCGCAGTGACATAGTGTATATTAATATACTTGTAGTAAACCAATGTACGAACAGTTCAGCCGCCAACATATTTTCAACAACTTATGTATATCCACAGAAAGTATATCTGATTGAGTATACATATAATGTCTATGTAAACATAATGACATTTGAACACTGCAGCATCTAATGACAACGCTAAACTAACAGGTCTAATATCGCGAATTTTAGGGAGCAATGGTCAGCGATTGTAACCATAGAAGTTTTGAGGGATGTATAAGAAAGGAAGAAACATTTAAACAGCAACAGAAATAAATAGTAAAAATGCAATTTGATACAAAAAGTTTGCCAAGGCGGATTAAATATTAAAAAATAATTGATCATTAAAAGTGTAGAGTATATTGACCACCCAGGGAAAATTGCTTTGTGTGTGAAGTTAGATACTTATGGTATTTATGTAGTGAGAGTTACCAGGACCATGCATATTTATACTGTGCAAATGGCCGCAAATGGCCATCCACATCCCTGTACTGCGAGTGAAGCAACAGAAGAGATGATGAAGCCTCCTTTTCTTTCTTTTATATTGTTGTTTTTATTTATTGCCATGGAGTTTTGTAGGGCAAATGATTCTTAACACCGTAAGAGAGATATAGAGATAGTGTAAACAGATCGTTAGGAACTTGTGTAAGCCAGAGGGTCTCGTTAGGCCCAATCACATTAGTATACCTACGTAGTCACCGACTGTGACTGTGTGATCGTAAAAGCTCCTCTTTTCATCTTTCACATTTGCCTATATACAAGAATAATACTTTTATTGTTCATTATTATTAATAAATTTAATAGTCAGTAATGATGTGTCAACAGATTTTTCCAACCGCATGACTTGTTTTCTATCTTGATTCATTGTCCATTGTTTTATGTGCACGAAATTTTGTCTATATTCTTTACCTTTTATTCTCATTCCGTCCTATATCTTCTGACTCAGCTGAGATGAAATTAGTTGTCTTTACATACTTCCACATGGTTTCAGTACTTCGTGCTCAAGTTATCAAAGCTGTATTTCTTGTTTAACCTTTGGCTTAGTATTTGTCGTTACTAACGATGTTTTGTTATTGTAATGGTTTACGAATTTATTGTATTAAAAGGTTTGTTCCTGTTCATTTGAATCGAGTGATTTAAGAAAAATTGCGGGTTCTGGTTAATTAGTTTTGCATGTTGTACTGCAAGCTAATTGTGTGTAAGTTGCGTTTTTGCTGTATTTAATTGCTTAAGTTAACTCAAATGAGTTCCTTTGTTAGACCTCCTGCTACTGCTGCTTGAGGTAAGACCAACAAACAAGTTTTATTTTCAGTAAAAACATTATTGTCTTCCATAGAAGGAACTAATGGCAGTCGGACATTTAATGAATAAGTTGTGGAGCAATGTCCAGGAGCAGGAACCGAATGCTACTAAAGTGTACAAAAGACTAAATAGTATCCACCGTGGATTTTCATCCTCTGATCCGCTGTTCTGCCAACAATTTTATATAGTATACCTGGGTTGTCTTAGAGTTAATGTTATCAGATACAGCTTGCAAAGACAGCACCTATGGTGGAATAGGAAAACAGAATAATTGAAAGACACAAATGACTTTTGTTGCTCATGCCGGACGAGCAAGTGGGACTTTGATGTGAGAATGACAATGTGTAACCCGGGCCTGTAGGGGTGATTTCATGTCAACTAGAATATGCAATAGGATGAGCTTATAGTTGTGACTTGTTCAGATCATCAAGTCTGCTCTTCCCAGCATGTCGGTTAGTAGGATTGGACTCATTGAAAGCTACCTTTACTGTAGTATAGTCAATACTTTCTATTTAAGTTGTACAGTTGTCTACATCGTAGCCGTAGATATTTACACTGTGTATAGCTATACACATAACAGATACTGTTAAGTTGTATACGGTATAGATATTTATAGAAAGTACGTCTCCATGTGTTGTTTACATGTACAACGCAGTCATGACCCGCATAAAAAGAGAAAAACAGAGTTTGGAGGATGGAAAAGAGTAAATGTGGAGAAAATGGATGGATGATGTTAGAGATGTGGAGTCTTGTCCACAGAGAGATGTACATGTAGGCAAGGAGGAATTTAATTTTTTATGGTTACAATTTGGTGGAGAAGAAGTGTGCTTTGTGGAACATCAACTTGATGGATGTGACTTTCGTTCCTCAGATAGAGTTCTATTGCCAACATCCTCTCTTCTGTACATATAACTGTATGCACGTGTATGTGTACAGAGTCATCCTTTATCTTTCTTTATGTTCCGTGATATACGATCTTTGCAAAAGTTTATGCTCAATAAGTGTACACGGGCAGCGTTGGAGATACGGGCGTATTTATGTGTACTCAAGGCTGTTCCAGCTATCCAAAGGGAATATCTTCCGTTGACTTTAGTGTAGTTAGGATCTGACAGGCGGAATGAATACGAAATAAAATTAATGTCGGGAGACACTGTATAGTACACCTTTAGTGTATAAAATGGGGCATATACCTATGCAGTTTTAGCGTATAAACAATGCTGAACAAATAGCTTTAGTAATATAAAATAGTAAAACGTTACTCCAGTAGAGCTGGTATCTCGGGTATTGTTCAAGAGATACAATAGGAATTGTATATCTCTGCCCACACTCCTTAACGTTCTCCATTTTGTAAGTTTCCCTATTTGTGCAAGCTAGGGGCTACTGCTCAGATAAGGCACAAACTGCATTCAAATTGTAGGAAGAGAAAGGCGAATAAAGAGTAAAGTTACTAGATGTGGAAGTTAAAGGCCTTTACTCAATGTAAGTCTATGGAGAATTTCCTAGTCTAAATGTGTATTGAAACTTTTCTATACCGTATCTGTGACTTTCCTATACATACTGTCTTTCCGGCACTATAGTATATGTATGTAGTAGATACTTCCTGCAATGCACGTCAGTTTCCTTCTACGTGTACATATATATGTCTATTGAGATTTGTCTCAGCTCATTTTATTATCCTTCATCATTGTTTTATTGCCGTGAAGGGTCAAGTGAAGATTCTCGGAGAGTCTCCATCCAAGCCATCATCGATGCCAATGACATGACACTTTCCCCCGCTCATAAACCAAAACCAAAGGCAGGCTTTACAGTTCTCCATGTATATTTTACATGCCCACATCTCCAACCTAACCTTTACATAAATAATTCAGCTTGACGTCTTCTGCATCCCTGCATATAACAAGACTTGGGTGAACATTCAAATGACACATATAAAACTATATGTGTAATACTAACTTTACGCAAAACTAAACATAAAGTGAGAAAAAAAACTAATAAATAAGATTCACACTACTACTTCCATCCCAATAGCTCTCTTTCTCTTACTATATAAGCTCTTCTCCGCCGCAGCATATCACCACAAGAATACTAATTTGAGAAAACATCTTTACTTTTTTATTCTTTTTATCCCCATCCTCTCACTCCTTTGGCATTGTTCTCCTCCACAGCAGCAAGCTCATCACCTATGCAAAACGAGGTGTAAATTAATTTTTATTCTCAATACAACTCTCCAATAATGAGTATTGGACGTTCCTTTTACACTCCCTTAAAAACCTTATATCTTGTTCGTAGACAAATCACTTTTATTATTCACGCTTTAATTTATACGGCAGGATTCTCGTGCTGATTACTTGCTTTGTTGCAGAGTATTTTCTTTATTAAAGGTTACTAATCGTAATACTATTCACATCATCTCGCTAATACTAATCTTGTTTAAAAGAACACACTGTTTTGCATTTGAACGGCCGCAATAAGTGAGTTTTAACATTTTAAATGTCAATACATTGTACGCGAATTTCATTTCATTGATTTTCTGCTTAACAACACTTAAATGTTTTAACTTTTTTCTTAAAGACCTATAAAATAAGTTACAAATTCTATACATATCTACATGATATGCCGCCAAGTATAAAGACCACAAAGTCTGTCGTGCCTAGAAAGTTAGAGTTAAAAACAGTTGCAATTTTCGTTTTTTTTACTCCTCATTCGCTTTTAGACGTTCATAAATTTCATGCCTAGAAACAATTACAATGAGTATAAAAGTTGAGACTAAATGTTGACATATCAGGTCAACTGCAGTCATCCATACGTGCATAAAAGTTGAGTTAAATGAGAATTTAGAGGAAGAGTTTTTGGGGAAGAGAGAATATGTATAAGCATATGTACATACCTATATGGCATTCATGGAGCTGACGCAAAGTCAAGTAAAAGTTAGTGGCGTGTGGTAAGAAGAGTGTAGAAGATCTTCTCGATGGAGTCGGCAAGACTTTTTTATGCCCTTTCTTCTCTCTCTCTCTCTCTCGCTCTATTCAACGGTAAAGGCTTGTTGGAATTTTGACGGGAGCAGCAGCGTCAGCCTTTCTCTTCCAGAATGCCTTCAATAGATTCACATAAGATCTTAACATTGCTATAGATTCACATAATACCTTCATATATTGCTTCACATAAGGCCGTCACATTGCTATAGATTCACATAATCACATTGCTATGAGAAGATGTAGGTATATTGCTGTGTGGCAATACGTAATGTTGTTATATTGCTATATGGAAGACGTTACAAAGCTCTAGAGCTACATAAAGTCGTTGTAAGGTTATGGAGGTATATAAGACAGTCGTATTGCTATGAAGATGCATAAGGCCGTTACATTGCTACACATAAGGCAGTCATAGTGCTATAGAGACACATAATACCTCCACATTGCTGAATAGATTCACATAAGGCCGGACCATTTGGAAAGGGGAGTTGGAGTTCAAGTTGAGACTTTTGGAGGGGTTGTTGGAGTCATGAGCGTGAGGAGAAATGGCTGTAGTGTATAAGATGGCGGGTCCGTTAGGCCTAGGAAATGGCACATCTCGAGGAGTCATTGGGACTCGGAAGGAATTGAAATGCACAAGTGAAGCTCATTTTCCAAAGTTTCGCTCAGCTGAATGCCGCTCAGAATGGCAATGGATATGGGCCTGGCGATGGGAACGGTAATATCCATCGGGTAGCTCCAAGTAAGCTCCCAAGTTGCAATGGAGACTATCTCCAGCATCCATTTCCCAGGGCTTTCTCCTCCTCAACGACCCAACTCACTGTGCTCTTAGTAGCAACATCAACTATGTATTAGATGACTGCATATGTAATCACCCTCACCCAACTTACATATTTGATATCGCTCCTGCTTTCATTTTGGAAACACTTCTACATACAGTTTTGAAACTCTTATATACAATTTTTAGAACATTTCTATATACAATTCTGAAAATGTTACACTTGTTTATAAAAGTCACGAATATGTAGTCCTATTCCTCTTTAGCAACTCCATGAGTCTACAGCATTTCCAGTTACTTGTTATGGAAGGAATGGGCAAACGTTGGAACCAACTAGCATTTTTCCCCGGAATGATATCTTCGAGGTTGGAATCGTACTTGCTATACACACCGTCAAGTTAGTATAGCTCCTAAATAGCATCTCTACAACAGTTAGTTAGAGCTCTTCACTCCGCAGTCAGGTTATAGTTGCTGACTGCGTAGTCGTCTATAGTCAAACGTTAATACATGAGGACACTATGTTAGTATGCAATAGTATTTATACGTATGTATCTACAAGACAACACTAGTGTGCTGCGTATGAATCTACGATGATATTTGTATGTTCAACTCTGCATAAGGAACAGGGATGCGGAAAGTGCTCCCGTTTAATAGAGTTTGCAAAGCGTAATTTATGCGACGCTAACGACCCATTGAGACACACTGGTGCTGTGGCAGCTACTTCCATACCAATTTCCTCGGAATGACCCAACTAAAGCATGTTTCGACTAGCGGCCTGCCCGTGATGGGTCATTTCACATTGTTGCCAATTTCTGGCTGTGGAAAATGAGCCACAACAGATGGGACATTTTATGCAAATTCCTACCCATGTAATATACTGTATGGAATACTCCTCCTATGACGTCTAGTAACTTCCGCATTTAGAATTTGGTACAGAACATTGTAGTCTATACTTACAAACGTGCGCTCATGTGAATTCTGTTTTCATGTATATATAGACTCACCTTCACTGAGAAGCACTCATTAGTCAGCCAGCGTATGGATCGTATAGAGGATTACATTATGAATCTCCGAGCAGAAAGTATTGCCTTGGTGCATAATTAGGTACTACGGACTTGAATTGCACAAACGTCCAGGCTTACAGCAGTGATGGGGAAAAACAATTAAAACAGCTGCTCCACAACAAAACCGGTGGAGCTTGAAAGCGTTATAACTCTTACGAACAAGTTGCTATTTTCAAGTGTTATATGTACGGCCTTCCATTTTGAAAGGCTCGTATATAAACTGAAGCATGTATGTGCATTGAGCTAGATTCTATTGTCAAAGTTTATGCTAGATGCTATGTAGGTATGTGTACTTCACAAATTTTGGAACGAGTTACTGGATGACGTACAAAAGAGTATATAAACTAACATACAAGTACGTGCAAGGCTTGAAAATTTAAATGTGAAGCTCTAAATCCTCAGTTGTGTGTTCAGAGTCGATCCTGTCAATGTTTCCACTCATTTTGACTAATCGCCTGTTTCCTCTTGTGTCGACAGACCGTGCATACGGCCGTTCTTCAATGATTTCATGCTGGCATTAATTAGAGCCGTCATTAATGAAATCCGCTTCGGCTATACATGCTCTTTTTAACGTGCTGTCAATATCTCATTTAGAAAGATGCATCTATGTAGAGACACTATTATGCACGACACTATTTTGCACTCCAACCACACACATGCTGTCGCATTTCATTGTCTATCATCATAAAACTTGTTTCTCTGCTTAGAGTCGGGGGTATTTGTGGAGGAAATGAAACTCTAATTAGAAGCTAGTTTTGACTTTTTTGCTTTCAACGTCATTTCCTCATCTTCCTTCAATTTCCTAATTATATGTCCATACTAACATAGATATATTGTTTTGTATGCTTTTTTAATTGATACGATTGTCAGTAGCTTCATAAGCAAGTGTAATAGTAACTGTTAACGTGCCAGTTAAAAATGAGCCATTTTAAATTTGAAATTAGAAATCAGTAGATAAAATTAGACCTGTATTTAAAATTTGGAATCCAATATAAATATTTTACAGAGAAAATCAATAAAGTAATAAAATTGTAATTCACTACTTTCCTAAGACAAAGTAGTATTTTGCTCGATTCTGGTTAACTGTTTTTCCCAGCTCAAACAACACTATAAGTTTCTCTATGCTTTTAAGAAATTATAGGCCATTAATATAACCATTGTACAAAATGCGCTAAAATCAAGGGAAGTTTGTTGATTCCGATTAAATAGAAGCATTCGTGACGACGACTCAGTGTAGCCGATGGCGCCAATTCCAGGAAGTTGTTTTCGATAAGTCTTAGAAAATGTTTTGTTCAGGACCATTCTAGAACTTCTACGTGTCAGTTGTGAGTCTCCAAGACTCTCACAAGGTGTTGGGAATGACGAATGTAGACCCAGAAAATGGCCTCGGATTCGGGGCAATGTGGCCCGTAAAAAATACTAGTAAGGGTAGATAATGACACCTGAAGGGAAAGATTTTCGAGTGATACGATTGAGGCTAGCTTGGTCTGACACGGGAATGGAAGGAAGAATAGAGCAAACTGCTACTGTTATAAAGGAAAAGAATAGCAGATGAAGAAGAAGGAGGGAAATGGAAGGACATATTCCAAGACATAAGCGTCATTCTCGTTCTCTCTCTCCATACTTCTATAACACTAGAAGAGCCATTTTCTATAACAGTAGTGCATGGCGGCGTGAAAGGGAAATTTAGTTTTTCTTGTGACCGTAGGAGCCTAATATAAAGGCACACAAGGTAGAGGTAACGACTGAGTAGAAGAGTGAAAGACAGAAACTTTAGGTAGGTCGTAGAGCTAGAAAGGAACCCTTGGTTACTACATACGGGGAACGGCGCGGAGAAGAAGTAGAAAGTGAAGTGATGGCAAGTATTCCGAAGAGAAGATGGCTTGTCCTAAGAAGAGAGCATTAGACCCTTAGGAAAGATATTGGACTCCAGAGGCCCATTCAAACACATGAGATTAGCCGGTGAAATTTCCAAACTATGGCAAACTCACAGACTTCCTCGTCGGAAGCTCACACACATGCACATCTCTCCTCTCGCTCATTCCCCATTCTCCACTTTTCTTCATTTCCTTTTTTCTTACACCAAAGACGCTGTCTATAGGCTTTTCCTACACGTATCTACACTAACGTTCTATAGACCGTTATACATGTTTTATTATATGTAGTAGAAATGTATTTTATATTATGTAAGAGATGCATATATACACCTAAAAGCCTACCCTGGGCTGAAATGTGTCGATGAAATGAGCAACTTTGAAAATCCTTTTCTCCGAGCTCCATTCTGCGCACTTTCAACCATCATTCAAACTGTTACTCTGAACATCTCCCATAGATATATATAGCAAATTACGCATATAATGCTAGCTATCTCTACTGTCTGCTCCCTTCCCATCAGCTAAATTTTCATGAACAGTTCTCCTAGGCAAATATTCCTTTATAATCCTTTAGTTAGGCATTATTAATCATCTACCTGCTAGTTTTTGCATTCTTTTTAACGCTCTCTGTCTTATTACTTTTTAACACTTTTTCTCTCCCAACATAGGTAACTTCATTCCTCCAGTTCTTCTCCACTGTAATGTTCTCCACTGAAATTGCACACTGAAATTAATCCCCGTATGTACTACCATGTTCTTGCATAATGCATTTCTTTCCACATGTGCTATCTTATTTATTCATACTAATTTTTGAGTTTCTTAAAGTGGAATTGTTGGCATTTTGAGATACTTGAAATGTTGTTACAGATACTACCCTGTCCGAGGAATTTGCTATTTTGCAGTTTATGTGAGTTTTTTGAGGTGTTAAAATAATGTTTGAAGTGTTGTATAGAACTTTATTACAATGCAATATCAAATGTGGAAAAAATAGTGAAATTTAAAAAAAAGTTGACAAAACGGAATATTTAACAATCCGCCTATAAGCTTTTTTTTAGGAAAAGGCTAAAAAAGGAAGGTCTACAATGTAGAAAGAAAAAAGAGTTTGTAAAATGAGATGATGGTATTTAATTTTTGTGGCAAGTCGAGTTAAAAAGGAAAGCATTTTTTATAATGGGGAGAGAGCTTGGATGGCAGAGTGAAGTTGAGCGTAGCAAACTGAAGAGTGCCCGTTTGGAGAGTTTCCGTGCATAGTCTACACTCTATATATATGTACAGGAATGAATACTTAGGATGCTCAGCACTCATTGTACTTTCTCCAGATGAGAATGGACCTTCTAACAGCGTACTTTGCTCGCCTAATTTTGAATTCTTCCCTGTTATTTTCTTCATTATCGCTCGCTCCATGTGGCATACTAATCTTGGTTTTTCCTCTCTCTTCAAACTCTTCCCTCCCCTCACAGGCAGATACACACGCTGACGACGACGACGACGTTCACTCTCTCATCATAATGCTTACGAAGGATAGGGAAATATACAGAACTGCTATAACCTATGCGTTACTTTATTGAGAGTATACTCTTGTGAAAACATGAAATTTCTCTCATGGCAAATGGCCTTCTCGGTGTAATTCCCTCTACTACCAGGGCTACTACTTTGCATACGTAGCCATCACCATACTCATATCCATTGCCATAAACATACATTACCGTCTAAAATGGAATGAGGCCATTTCAGGAGGCTGGAGCAGCCAGCAACATAATCCTTGGCTGTTTGGACTGTCTAAAGTGCTACTAGCATCGGTCCTTTATTTACTGAATATAAAAGCAAATTTCTCGTTCCAGGCTCAATGAGTTTGTTTGCATGGAGCTCAAATCCACCATCAACTACAACAGCCCAGCATTATTTTCAACTTAGACAACTGCTCTCCACTTGATAATTCTCCGGGAGATTGCTCCTCAAGCCTAAGCTCCGGCTTTAGTGTCTATACACAGTTTCTGTAGAATATCAATGGAAGTTCAAGCTTCAAATTCTTCTCTGGACATGACGCTCAGGCTGATGGAGAAGTTTATTGTGGATTCCCGCCTCTTTATCCCTAATTTGTAAACTGTTTTGCTTTTGGTCAAGTTCTATATCAAAAACTTTGTTTGTACCTAAAATCGGTATAGAAAACTGTAAAAGATCTGAGTTTCATAAGATGATTTTAAATGTGCAAGGTTCAAACTGTAATAACTGAAGTAAGATCGATCAGTCATGTATATGCTTGAATGTGATTATAAAATCATTCCATTGAATTGGTTTGATTTCTAGCGTTGAATCAATTAAAAATTAGCTTTGACGAATTCACCGAAGTAACTTCTGTTCATATAGATAAGTAAAATGGCTGCAATTCCATTTACTGAAATGGCACACAAAAAGGTCGTAGTTCCAAGCAAAAATAGCTGCAGCGCCGATAGCTAAGATTAATTGAGCTCTGGAATCGTTGATTCGCTTCAGTTAGAATTGACATTGGTCAGCGAACATGACAGTAAAGTAGGACTGACATTGCTGATAAGATCACCTATCTATTCTAAAGACAACGCTGAGCCGTTAGTTTTTCAAGTGTAGTCCATAGACAATTGCCGAAGATTTGGAGGAAAGCGCCATAGTAGAACGATGATCCTCTGTAGAAAAATCCTCAATTAAGATAGCAACTTTGCGTTTCAAAATACTACAACAAGTATATAGAATAGTTTGAAAGGATGTCTCCAGTAGAAAATACAAGACAGGAGAAAAGATTGTAGAAGCGGATCATTATTTCCAGGATAAGAAAGTCATTTAGGCCGGAAACGATTGTGGGAATGGAAATTGCTGTTGCAATGCTTCTCCTGTCTTTTTCCTTGAAAACTTACTACATGCATAATATGTACAACATGCACCTGTTTAGCTCAAATGGGCATACAGTATAGATATATACATGGGACATGGAGTGGGCTTTGAAATAAAACTGCTCTTTCCAATGGTTCCTACTCTCATATTATAAAAGACTAGCATTGTATGAGTCGTAGACTCAAGTGAGGACTTGAAAAGTTCAACGAAGTAATGTTCCAAAATAGGCTCATTATTGTAATGGCGCGTCGTTTGGCATTGTAGTAGCAATAGGTCTTGGGTCCACGTTTTTGTAATGAAAGTACTACGTAAGGGCTTTTGAGTAGAATAGAAAAATCATCCAATTTGGAGTAAATCTAGAATGACAAAATGACCCTGAGAGCGCTCAAGTTTTTTCCGGAAAGACTGTACATTGTCGGAGAGAAGCTCCTTCTCCTATAATAATGAATCCTAAGTACACTTAGCTTGTTATAAGAATTGCCTGCACGTGGTTAAATTTCCTGGACAGGAACTACAAATTTGAAGTAATTAAAATATGCTGGAAAGTAACTCCAACAAATTAAAGTGCATAGGTAAATGACTTTCGTGGAGGAAAGACATGCACAGGAAAGGAGGTTTTCAAGAATTTTTACAAAAAGCGCTTTTTTAGAAACAAGAAGAAGAAGAGACAAAGTATAGTGCATTAGTTTTGAAGGTAAAAAGGTTTGACAAGGAAAAGTAAACTTTGTCTAAACTGCATAAGATTTTGTCTCCGAAAAAGCATTCTATAGAAAACATACATGCTGCATGAATTCATATGTTTTGAACTACAAATGGGTACGTGGTACGTAGGATGTTCATATTGGAAAACAAGGGAAGTCGGTGCCCTGAAGGATCTTTCATGACTTATCTCGGGGTACACATTCACTTTTTATGGACTTTATTTACCTATTACAGCTCCTTGGAGTAGAATTTTTCCCTAGCATTTCCCTCGTTTTCCTCGCCAGCCGAAAAAGCGTAAAACAACGAGGAAGTCGAAAGATAACAGAGGGGAAAGTCAATGTTGGATGCTGCTTGGCCTGTCGTTAGTCAGGGAACATATGGCGCTATTATAATTTCGAGGGAAAAGTCAAGCTGAGGATTTTCGAGTGAAAGGATATGAAAATAGCTTTTGGTATTTATCCCAGTGAATACATGGTTAGATATTGGAATCGAAGTTATGGCAACGTTTAAGTCTGTAGCTAGTGACTATGTAATCGTTACAACTATAGAAATATACGTACGTCATAAGCTACTCTAACATTTCAAACAAGCCAAGGGATATGAAAGCAATAAATAAAGGCACCCGTCAACAGCCTTGCTATTCTGGTGGGTAGAATAAATCCACCCTGGCTGCTTCTAACAAACATTCTCTTGCATCACCATATTTCACTTCACGGCAAACCGAACTTTGCTCATGAAACTGTCTTCAAATGTCCTGACATTATTTCAAATCTTATCGATGTTTACAATTCTAACTAAACATGCAGCACATTGTAACTATGAGCAAGGTGTGCTGGTAATCCTTGAATTTGTCTGTAGATTTTTCGTATGGATTTCATGTGCAGACCATGCTACTTTCATGCTTTAAAGTGTATTCCAGTTTATTCTTAACGTATCACAAGTTTTCCTTCAGATATATGAGACAAAATTTCAAACTTTGAAGTTTTTATTGTTTTAATTCATTTGAAAAATACTCTATTTTAAACATTTGTTTAGGGGTCGATTTAGCTGGAAAATGTACTGGCTGAAGTTACTAGATTTAGAATGAAATGTTGTTCTAAACAAAGGTAGAGTAGCTAAAGATGTATGATAGGTTTTGTGATTGCTTAAACTAATGTCCAAAATACTTGAACATACTGAAAAACGTTAAAGTTACACCTACGGAGAGCTAGTATTGGTGATAAGTTAAGGTTAAAGATACCGACGGTATCCTATTACCGATGAGGAAACTTAAACTGTGAGAACAAAGTACTTGGTTTGTTGTCAAAGGGAGCAAGTAACTGCTGTCGTTATAATAAGCTTGACTTCCAATACACTAAGGTTTGAACATTTTTAGGGTCAATTTAAATTCACAGGTAATTAAGGCTCTCACGACCAGCCAGTCGCTTGAGGGAACCTCAATGTACCAGCGTTTCTGTACAATAAATACGGCTTGCCACAACATATCGTAGAACATTTGTTCGTTGCAGACATGTAATTTAGCGGAACGCATTATGATCCAGAAGTGAATAAGTCCATATAGCGTGCATACAGATAATTACTGTTATACGACGGGTGTAATCACTGAGAGAGAAGCCTATGGAGATAGTGGAGTTTGGTTTGGGAATGGGATGGCTAAGTGTGCGAAGGAAGTAGAAGTGGATTGAAAAGTTTGTATTATGTCTGACATTAAGATAGTCTTTGGGGGTAGTTGCTCTCCATGTATTTTCCAGTGCAGAAGTAGTCGTAGTAATAAGTTTTAAGTCGTATGGAAGACTTTGGAAGACGTAAATGGCTGGCTGCCGCATAACTATAGTATGTATAGGTAGTAGCTCCATGGTATTATACACCCTCCCGGTCCAATTCCATCCTAGACCATTATGAGAGGAATAAATCTTGAGTGCGATAGAGATGTCGACCACAGAAGTTTCCAAGAGTCGATAACATTATTACTCTAGGAGTATCATACCATGCAATAGTTATGGAGCTTGTTGGGAGTGAGGTGAAATTTGTGAGATGATTACGCCTCACAACCACCATGTCACTCACTAGTAACAACAAAGAGCTCTGACTGTGTTACAGTCTCTTATGCCTTATAATAATCCATGTTCTTGACAGCCTCCTCGATATGCAATGATCCTCTTGGTTCTGTTCCGGAATTTCCATTCCGATCCGCCTATATATGGGCATATTAACATACCTATAAGGTATATACACACAAATGTAAGTTCATTATAAGATAACAAGCCTACCAGCTTTGGTGCATTCTTGATACGAATACACCACGGTTCATGCTTGTTTCAGTGCAACAAAACCACTGTGAGCTTATTTTAGTGTAACGAAACCGCCGTACAAAAGTTTCTTGGATCGAAAAGAAACCTTACATATTAGATCGAATAGAAACATTACACGTTGTATCAAAATGAGTCATGTATGTTGAATCCCAAACCAAGGAACCTTACACATTGAATCGAAAACCGACCAAGCATGTTAGATCGAAAAAAGTACTAAATAGAATTTCTGTGGATATGTAGTAATAATGTAGGCAATGTAAGTAGTAAGGAAATAGTTTTAGTTTCTTGCCTGCGGACGTTTCCACTATGTAGTCCGCCTCTGGAAGAAGCAAAAAGTGTATTTCTAATGTGTTGTTGGAGGACCTGAGAAATATTATGTGTGTGAAGCTGGAAAGTCATAGCGGGAAGGGATAAGTATTAGGAAAAGACATGGAATGGTCTCACATCCTAATTTATTACTGGAAGAAAAGTGGAAATAACACTGTAATTTACGCGATGCTTCGTCGGTCTCTGAAACTACCTTAAAAGGATTTTGGTTATAAGCTGGCTGGATCTTGCTTTATACTCCATACGGTTCAGTGGTTCTTATACATATTTATATGCAACCCGGTGTATGTATAGTTACTTGTGAAGTAGTAGCCCGGGATGGAGAAACATAGTATCGGTCTTGCATTTCCTTTATTACTTACTTTCGCATACTCAAAGCTACCCCTATTACTACTACACTTGTAATGGTAATAATATATGGGCTTCGACTTACGTCTTCACGATGACTCTATTATTTGTCAACGTCTTAGCTTGAATTATGACTCTATTTTAGGCTCAGCCTTCATTCCCGACTTGAAATGACGGCCTCCTTTCCATATTTCACCCTTTACGACTGATTATACAGCACGGCGAGTCATGACAACAAATATTTAAAGAAGTGTGTGCTTTCCCCGCGTAAATTACTTTTCGTGCTGAAGCTTTGCATTGCTTTTCTGGGGCGAGACTCCATATATTTCTTCATCAACTTTGTAGTTTCCAAAGAAATTGTATTTATACTATATACGGCGTTGCTGTGGAAACCATGTTGTAGGTTGTTATCCTCATTTCTGTGATAACTATGTGTTGCTTTCGTGCAGCTAATGTTCCTGTATTCTTGTCATAACGTTCATGGTTTGCAACTGTTTATTGCTGCCCCGCCAACATTATTGGTTTCCAATTTTAAGGCTATTTTTAGGATCTGGAAATTATCAAGTTTTTCAAATTCAATAAATAATAGTGAACTTCTCTTTATGACGACGGAATAAACTTTAGAACACTATTATTTACAGTATCCAATGCAATCATCCCGAAATACATTACAGTTTAAAAATTGAATTTAAATTGGGCAATGTATGTTATCTCAGTGGTTGATGCGTGCTGGATCGATTAAAAGAAAATCAGATAGCTGCTGAGATGATTTACAAACTCGTTCTACAAGAACTTGGCTGTTTGTGTAGAGATGTGAGTTAGAAAAAAATTTGAGGGACGAACCCTCTGATCGTTTCATCGTTTCCAAATGCTTTAAAAGTTGTATTTCAAATTATAATTATCATAATCATTACTGGATCCAAGCCTTGTGGAAATGTATCTCGGATGAAGTATTGAAATTATAAGATTGTACATATATAAAAAACACAAAATATGAACATACATGTACACAGATGTTGTATATCTAAAGTACATTATATGTATTTAAAGAGTATTTAGGCTGGCCATCGATATGAATATTATACCTTTTATATGGATGATCAATAGAGTCTGACTTTGAGTGCTCAGACTCAATTTTGACTACATGTTACAGACTGACTGACATCTCCACCCCTGTTTTCTTTTAGAGCTTGTATCATTGTTCAATGTAAAGTTGCTCTTGTTGTTGTCTGATGGTTGTTATAAGAATAAAAGAGCCGGCGGCAAGAATACGATATATGTTAATGACGAAGCAATGGGGTGGGTTGTGTAAGTTGCAATAGAATGGATGCTAAATATTGAGCAAATGAATGGTCTGCTATGATATAATCCTATGGTTTATGCAGTCATAGTCATACCTTAACTGGCTTTCATATTCATTAAAAATTGAGCCAGGTTTTAAGTTATCTCATGTGGTGTTTGACAGCACTTTTATCCACCATTGTTCACATTCATGTCTGTGCATTCGGTTCTATTCTATAACATAACCGCATTCTGTATTCTGGAGCACACACTATCATATCCTATAACTATTTGGTGTTCCTGTGTATTGCATATTAATATAAATATACATACAATACAGCTTATTGAATATACTTATGAGCGTAGGTTGGGTTGCTGTGGGCAAAACTGCTGTTGGAACAACAACTTTGCAGCTCTGCATACTTTTTGTACGAGCCTAAATAACGATGATAGTAATGATGATTATGGAAATACAATGTATTTTTTCACCGTAAAGGATAGGCGTGCTGGGTAATGCATAAATGGCAACATATATCTTGTTGGAGCCATCCAAGTTCTAATAACATAATGTCTACGAGGTTGTGTGTGCGAATCATAATAATCATAATAATATTGGTTGAAATGAGCTCTGTTTTTTCTTCCTTTTTTCATCTCCAAACTATACATAGATATCGATATATATATGTGCTCCGGTTTAAACAAGTTAACATTCTATTTCACCTATATGTGCTCCTCTTTATACAAGTTCCCTTCTCATATGTAAATGTCTACGCTCCTTATGTATTAAACTTAGGCATGGGGACATCTGAAGGTGATTTGAAAGGTGCATTAGTTAGCTGGATGATTTGTATGCACGAAGAGATGACTATGTAGGCGAGTAATGGGCTGTAGACGGTCGGTCATTAGACTTGTACTAGTGCAAGCTTTATCAAATGACTCCTTATTTTATTTGATCACACTCTCCCGTCGTCACCATACAATATATCTTTTTATAAATACTTGATCGACAGTTTGTTAATTCTTTATTATTATATTAAGGAAACTATCTGATGGCATTCTCTGCTACTATTATACATGGCGGACATGTCTTCCTGTTTGCCTTTTTAATTGACTGCCTGCTGTTTTAAACCGCAACCTTGCAAGAGTGAAAAAATTATATTTTCCGTCTAATTAAAATCAGCTTGTACATTTACAAAAATATGGATTACAGTGCTGTTAGATGTATTATAGATTCAACAGTTTTTCCTGTTTACTTCGTTCTTAAATCCTTAGGGGTTCAACTGCGTGCTCGGATGAAAGACAATTTAATCTTCTAGGGTTACTACTGTTGATAATGCTTTATTTGCTAATCTGCGCCCTGAGGTATCTCTATGTTTATCTTTGGGTATTTCAGCATTCTGTGTAGATAATAATAAATTGTACACAACTATGCTTTTGAATAATGTTAAGAGGCTGTAGGTACATATTAAATATACACCCGTGAGTTAGCTAGGGAATCCGATAATTTGTAGATAATTCCTGAAACTATTAAAGCAATTGGATGTATCATGGCAGAGTACGAATGGTTTTTTGTGTATAAAAAGATTTTTCATGAGAATAAACTTCCCGGTTTGGTTTTGTATAAGTATACTACCACTAACAATATTGCAGAAAATGGCTCCTCTCGACCGAAGTGATATTTGGATGATTTTTTCCTCTCCTATAATGTTTTTGGTAAGGAGTACAGTGCAGACGGAGAATAAACATGTTAGTTCCTTGCATAATGTGTATAGACAGTGGGTACATTTTGGAGTTATGGGAGAGTACATAGTTACTATGTGTATAAGTATAGCTCTATGGGTACGTTGGGAATAAAAAGGGATCTTAAGAGATGTGCTTGGGAGTAAATGGGCGGGTTTTAGGCGACAGACATAGAGAGTGGCAAAGGACAAGAACCGAACGGGTGATATTCGGAGCCCAGAAAAGGGATTGTCATTTTGAGGGCGATATTTTTTCGCCTGGCTGTTTTTTCTTTCACTCTGCCGACGTCGGTGCCATTCGCATGCGGATTTCTGACATTGCCTCCTACATAAATTTCATCTCTATGGCTGCCATTTGGCACCCGGCCGAAATCCAAAAGCTTCACAAACCTACCATTCTTTATGGCTCAAATGTTCCTTCGAAACTCATCTTCTAGTGGGTACGGCCCCATAGACCCGAAAAGCCTCTCTGACCGTACTTATGGCAATGACGGTTATATCCCAAAAGCCTCTCTCTTCTTTTCTCCATAGCTCTTATGGTAACATCAAGCGCACTGAAGATATAGCAGGGCCTATATAAATAATGGCTCTTATGTAGGCCTCAACTTCCTCAAAGTGCGGAGCAGTATATTCCCTCATATACATGTACACAAACTATAGGAATATATTCAAAGACTAAAACATTTTCTATATTTTACATCACAGAATATTTTCGCTTTCCCATGTACTTTCACCAGTGCAGAATGCCATCGTAAAGGCCCAAGTTATAATATATAATGTAATCTAATAAAATATAAGGAGCCTATCGGCCTAATCTATTTGCTCCTGCGAGCAAACAAGAATCACGGATTTTTACTTATAGACTATTTATTGATCCATCGTCGTCGTCGTCATTGCTATAGCTATCCTTAGTGGTAGTAGAAAACCTATATGAGGTATATAAGTATACGATTCTGTACAAGGAGAAAATGCAATTGATTCTCTCACTGTCAGAGAAATTTTTCCCTTCATATCACGTTATGGTATTAAGGAAAAATCCGCCAGCTGCAGCCTTTCTCTTAATCTTGCAGTCCGAAATCCTGGATAAAATCCATGAAATAAATCTGGCCTAATAGCTGGATATCTTCAATTTGTCAGACACACATTGCAACGATAGCCTTGAGGTTTCTCCAGCATTTGTCATAAATTATAATTTTTAAAAGCTGATGGTGTTTTGGCAGGGGATCGATTTTATTAAAATGTCCAATGATTAGCGGACGCTACTTACTAGAGGATGGTTTCTAAAATGAGTGTTTTCTCCGAACGAACGCTAGTTACAAAATCAGTGTAATGCATCTCTAAACTTTATCACAAGAAAAGGAAAATGTCGGGAATTCAGTAAATGACAAAAGTGGAATGGAAAAGGGAGAAAACCCAGCTAAGACTTATTGGTCGTGAGTTTTAAGAATCGAAAATTCGAATAACGGTTGGGGGCCATGAGATTTCTATTGGAAACACCTCACACAGAGAATCATGTTTATCAAAATAACGACTCGACTCGGTTGGGTGAAAACGGTTATAGTGAACATGCTCAAAAAAGCAAACGATTCCATTTGCACTTATGCAAATTAGCGGGGAAACAGCCCGTGAAAGAAAAACATTTGGTACAACGAACAACTGGAGGTACGTACATTGGAAAAGTAGCTAACAGAAGTTACAAGAAGAAATTTTGAAAAGTCAATTGCAATTGCTATGATAAAGGTAGCATTTCAATGCAATGTACAACGAAGCCTTCCTCATTGGATGTCATACAAGAAGACATTGTATCTTTGAAAGGAAGATAGAGGTTTGTTGAGTATAAAAAAGTAAGTTGCAATGCAATACAGACACTACTAGAGAGTTCAATCTTGCTTTGGTTATTATTGACTCAACAGCCACACGCTCCTCCGTTAGATTGTATTGGGAGAGTGAAGGAAAGAATATTTTATTTTCCAAGTCACTCGTTCCCGCTCTCTTTCTTTTCCTTCTTTCCCATGCTCCTGTCGTCGTTCAGAATTGGAGAATATGGCTAGGGAAAAGGAAAAAACTCTCCCGAAAGGCTCATAACAGTTGATCGAGTGCAAAGAATTCAAATTGCCAATTTCAGATTTCCTATATCGATCTCCTTTTCATTGAGAGGAAACCATGCGTGATTCAATACATGTCGTACGTTTCAATGCTATTGCATTTATGTTATCACCGGCTCTCGTTACACAAAGAACCACTTGAAGAAGTTTGTTCCAAGGAACGGGACGTGTGTGCACACCTTCAAATACACGAACTGCACGGTTACATATATATGTAAACTATAGATAATATATAGTGTACATGTATACAGCGATAAGGAACGTATACGTTTCAACTGAACATTCTATGTACGGAGTCCATTCTCACCATCAGAGTCCGAAAGTAACGGAAAATGACAATATCGGACGGAATGGCGCACACAGTACGTCAAGCCTTCCAAATGGTCTTATGGTTAACACACATATATATATAGACAGTATTCAAAACACGTAGGACTTCTAAATTACAGTTGTGTAATTTTTTAAGTTTCTAAGCTTAAAATTCTAATACATGTTTACCCATGCTATATATACCCATGCTACATGTATTGAATATTCAACGGGTTTGTATAGTACAGTTTTATTATAAGTGCCCTCTCGTATCGTTAGTATGCTAGCAATTCAATGATGCAAATTTATAGAAAAATTTAAGCGGTACAAAAATCATAACATTCACGGATCAAATATAGTCCCGAATTGCAATGCTGTGTATGTTATCTGAAATCATCGATATGAAATCAGTCTTCAGTAAAGCGTGTAATGGCCTTGTCTAATTTTAACCTGAAAAGTTTATCAATTTTTGAGTCACTGAAGCAATTAAGCCTTGTGGGTACATTTATGTTCGCACCTACTTAAGCAATAGAACAGGATTACCATGTGATCCTCCTTGCTCAGACATTAATGGAGTATATTTTCCATTACAGATGTTCTGTAAACACATACATAGTTACTTCTTGTGTTCAAATTTGTTCCGTCTGATGTTTTCATGGTAAGCATATCGTTTGTTGTGCATGTATGATTTGATGAGTGAGAGGAAAGCCCACCAGGGATATAAAAATTTTCGGAAATGTGGTTCTCGTAAATTACTTTGGATGAGCTGGACGTGTGTGTTATGTACTTGTAGTATGAGCGTTACTGGTAGGTCCTCCTTCTCTTGAGGAGTAGCATTATTGCCTACATATGTTGTGGGGGAACACAGTCTTAACATCGTGTATTGGGACCAGCAAGGGTTAAGAAATGAAGTTGTACACCATTATGTGGAACGAGTATCGCAGTAATATCAGTTTTTGAATTTTAACTTGATAATTCCAACCCATACTTCTATTTATGCTACTTGTTCATCTATGTTTACTCCTGTTACTTATTCTACTCAAATCTCTAGGGGATCGTTCAAAAATTCGAGACTTTTATCTCATATTTTCATCTACGAGGTTGGCAGTTTTGAATCATTTAAAGATCTCAATGGAGTTAAATCATGAAAGGTTTTACAATTTAAAGGTTGAAATTTTGTACGTTCTATTGCTGTTTAAAGTATCTGTATTTCTGGAAAAACTTTTCGTGTATATTATTATTGTAGAAAAAAATATTTGAAAAATTTCCTGAGTCGTTTTGCTATGTGAAGGCATTACACTGAAATTGTGTGTACCTTATACACTATGATAAAACAGCAATGACGTTAGTAGTGTGACACGGGACGTTAGCTATAACGTTAACCGTAAGTATGATGCAAGTTGTAAACTTACAAGATGTTTTGAATTGAATATTCTTTCTGTAATTTACTTCGACGACTACAAATGTGTGAAGTATTGAGCGTTCATACCTTAGCTCCACCAGCAGGAAGAGCATGTAGTATGTGCTTTATTTTTTCGTCGCCGTTTGCCGATGCAAATATGTACATGGTACTAGTATTGTAAATACAACCGTAAAGCATGTAGGTAGATGGCTATGTAACATTATTATATATTTCGTCATTAATTTATTCCTCACACGTTATAAGCACTTTGTAGAAGTTATATATGTATGAAAACCATGATCATATATTATTAATACTATATAATTCTCTATAGCTATGCCGACGCATCTTATCTTTTTATTATGCAAGTCCCTCGCGTACTTGAACGTGGCCCTCGGTAATACTGCATTTGAATTATGTGTAAATACATACATAAAGTGAAGTTCCTATAGTATGTATAAACAATGTGTAAATGCACTCACACGTAAATAAATGTATAAATGCAGGCATTCATATGTTTGAGACTGACTGTACTCACAAGTGTACACCAAGGGAGAGTGATAACAAGGATTAGAGTAAGGAGAGAAGGTCTGAGATGAGCCCCAGCCGACTGGTTCGTTTTCATTCTCTTCTCCAATGGCAGGAGAAGTTGGTATGCTTCTGAACAGCTTTTTTCCTAATTTATGTGACATTTCCAATGGGGTACTTTAGTCCCAGGGGTCCACAAGGTAGAACAAGCTACATGCTCGTTTCCAAGGAGGAAAGGAATCAGCCCTCGGAACTGAAGCTTGAGAATATATGTATAGCATACAGAATGCGGTGTTACAGTTGAAACCAACCCTCCTTACTATTTTCTCATGTAATGTTATGTACAGTAATGGCTGTTCGGAATGACACTGCCTGTTGGAGAATTGCTCCAGTGCTGTTACATCACTCACATTAAGCCAGCCTTGCTAGTCTTGGTAATATCAAAAAATTGTCTTGGTAACAACCCAGGAAATTACACATAATGGCTTCATACAGTGAGAGAGAGAGAGAGAGGGGATGGAATGACCAAGGTTGGAATTGAATTCGAAATTAACTGTGTACAGTCGTTAAGAGCCATTTTACCTGCAACTATGTATTTCTGGATGAATTCATCTCTTTTAAGTTTCATGGATAACATTTTTTGGTTCGTGTTACCTGTACACATTATACTCAAGCCGTATGATCTTTTTAGAGTTAACCTATAGTAATTCTGAACTCAGGTATTACGCTATATCATCAGACATTCTATAGAAAATAACACGTACATATTTAAATATTTTCGTTGATGCTTCAAGTTGGTGGTACAGCTTCTTTTAGATAGTTTTTGATATGAGAATGTTATATCACAATGCCTCCAGCTCTTTTTGTCACTTGAAACCCGTCCAATTTGCATTTTCAAAGCAATTTTCGTTGAAGTTTCTATTCACATTGCATTAACTGCCTACGTATTATATTTGGTTATCTCATCATATGATTTACATATTTCTAAATTGTTAATACCAAACTCCATTTTAGTTGCACTTATATTTCAATAGCTAATCCGTACACTTGACTGAACTGTGAGCTCACACAGCTAGTTATTACCTGTAAATTGCGCCAGCGCGTTGGAAACAGGAACATTATACTCAATGATTTCTATTATTCTTTAGTTGAAACTGACTTTATAGCTCGTTTAAATTCTTAGGGATTTAAATTTTGCATCGTACTAAAAACTGGATACCATTAATGTCAAAGTTTTTTTTTGTTACTATTGATGATTTTAATGGCTGAAGCTTTCGTCAATAAGTGAATGCCTGTTTTGTATACATTGTTAATTGGCTGCAATCCTATTATTGTACATTTTCAAATTAAATTGTGTGCATTATTTTCTCTTGAAAAAGAACGTGTTTGTACATTATGTGCACATTATGCATCCGCACAATATGATACATATTTTATTATCTTTTTAAGATTAAATGAAGTGCCAACTAAACTCCATCGCACGACTCAGGCCATATATTCTTTTATGTTATGTAGATCAGCTTTTCTGATAGCAAACACATTATCAGTGAGTGCATCTCTAAGCTATAAAACTACTTAACAATGGATTAGTATTGCCTGCCCTCTTGATTCAACCTTGCAGTTGCTTATATTTTGTTAGTTAGATTTTATTTTGTTTCCCTTATAGCTTTTTAGTCTCTCAGGAACCGATTGGGATTGCTCATATTGTAATGAACATTAATTTTTGAAGTTTTTACAGATTGAAATTCATGTGTCATAGTTATTTGTATTTAGTCGAGTACATGTCTATAGTTGTCGTATTTATTCACGACAGCCATTGAATATGAGTCATCATCATGTTCATAAGAGCGCAGCGATATCAAAATGAGGTACTTGAATCCAGAAGGGAGTGACAACTGCTCCAGCAACAGCAGTAATTCATTTACGAGCAAATCAAGTTCATAACGAATCAAAAGCAGTTGATGCGAACGACAAATGATAGCACTATTCTGTTGCGACACATCAGAAGTTGAATTGAATAAGCCAGAGGGATCTTATAAAAACGAATAATATGGCCCTATTTCAAAACAAAAATCCTCAAAGGAGTCTATTTTAATGCAATTATATCCTATAAGAGTCAACAATATTCCTTTTAGCTTGACTGCATATAGGATTACAATCAAGATTTTTAATCAAAGCTCTCCATGTTCCAATAGTTGAACTCCCTGTTACGAAGGAATTGGAGATTGAATTAGATTGAAATTAAATCAAAATTATTTTTGACTGGAGTTGCGCTGGAAGTAATTTAAAAGATAATGTACTATGTACTTTATATGCATAGTTATACATATATCACTGTAGGGAAATAGTACAAAGTAGCTCGGGAGATTGAATTTAATTTATTGGCAAGTGCTTACGCCTCTCCGAAACGGGTAAAGTTTTGAAATTAGAAAAAGTATCTGTCTATACCGTTTTTATATACTAAAGTGTATACTCGGATTTAATCCTATATTCGATAAAGGTTTTTAAAATAAGAGAATGTGCCGTTGCTCAAGTTTTTGTACGAGTATAAGAGATAGGATTTTGCATAATATGATGATACCCCTTTTTAAGGCTGTATAACACCGAAGTTAGTTGTTTTTGTTTTGTGTGTGTGCGTTGGTTGGCGGAGATGGCGTAGCATTGAGCACATTATATAATAATAAAGTAGGAGTAGGTGCACTATAAAGGCAGTCTGGCACTGATTTGATTGTCTGGAATGGGAGGCAGAGAAGTAGGGAGTAGTGGAACGCCTCCATCGATTCTAATTTCCGAGATTAGACAGACATTTTCCATTTACGCAGACCGAATTTTCAATGCAATGCCTGTAATTTATTTACTACGTGAGATGCATCAGGAGGACCATTCCTTCTCGCAGTAATTATTCCAGCATGGCAGCTCTCTCCCTATTTCAACTCTCTCTATTATAATTACATATACTGATACATAGTAAATCTTATGCAATTCTAAAAATATATGTAAATACTTTCAAGAATTCACATGTTCTACGAACATGCTCTATTGTTACAAATGCAATATATACATACGTTATACTAGTATGTATCTTATGATTACTGTATATTTGGAAACACCTATATTTTCATTTCATATGATGTTATATAGGATATGTATAGTGCCTCTAAAAATCGTCCTCAGAAAAGTTTCCAAAGTAGTGTCAGTATGAAAGGCAATTATTACCTTAAAATTACATTTTCTCCCCTTGTTCTCTCAATTTGATATTCTCTTCCTCGGTCTCTCTCTGGATGTTAAGTATGTATATCTGAACGTATAGTAACAAGCTTTTCGAAGCCAAGCCACTATTTTTTATGCAGACACCATTCAAATCTTCTGCATTTTTCTTTCCAGCAGTCCATTTTAATATTATGTTATTAGACACTAATTCACTGTTGTATTGTTGCTTCGATTCGGCTGACTAAGAGAGCTTATAGCTACATTTACATTATGTTAGAGCTACGCCTATAAAAGCCATTAGCCAAATTAAGTTTTCTCATCTCCTTCATCCTACATTACTCTCTTTGCAAGATTTAACAACACTTTTACCGCATTACTTTTACGATAAAAGGAGCAAAGGATTATTCATAAAAGAGATTTTTCTTCGTAGCCTCAATATACGTTAGCTATAGTTTGGATGTGTTGTTTAATACATAGATAAGTAAGTTGTACATGTAACACTGCAACTTAACTATAATGAATGTTCTATATATGGTATGCACTCATCCTCTTAACAATGCTATCCTGATAGTCGTTGGAAGGTGATTGGAGATATGCACATGTTACATCACACAGTAACACATACATAAGAGCAATCACTTATTGGAATCTGGTATCATTATGAAAAGTTTAAATGGGAATTCATTTAGCAAATTACGAGGTTAATAGTATATAGAAGACACACCTAAATCAATAAATAATAATGGAGTCGTAAATAGTCTATAATGCTTCCAAACAGCCTCACATATTTCTCCATCAAAGGAGCTCTTTGGAGCATCCAGGATACTCGTTTTACTTGTCGTTGACCACGTCAAGTCAGCAGACAGATGTGTTCGGATTTTTTTCTATCTCTCCCTCGCTCTTTAGCTTCTCTTGTTCATCGTGCCGATCAAAAATATGCTGACTCAGATCCAAGGATATTGATGCTTTTTGGATGTATTTCTCCGAAGTATATCGCTGTTCTTGGCTGAAACAAGTTCAAAGTTTCAGGTTCTTCGTTATAAGACTTGACTTTGTTGAGTGTTGCACTTTTTAAATCAGGTCCAAGTATGAATATGTTATACTACATACTTAAATACATGTACTGAGGACTTTACTTACGTAGACCTGCTTATGTACAACATACCATATTGAAAGTCTATTGGATCGGGCGGTGAAGAAGTTCACACCCGCCATTGATTTCGATGAGCCGATAAGATGAATCAATACGTGTAACTGGAGAGCAAGAGGAGACTGGTCAGACACAAAGACTCTGGGAAAAAGGTCTTGGGAGACCTTTAATGGGGGAAGCCTTATCTCTCACCCGTTTCTTCTCCTTCGATTGGTTTGGCTCCATGCTTCCTATTTTTCCTAAGTAATAGAATCGACTTTTTATAGATTTTTATGTAGCCTTTTATCCTGAGCATGAGCTCCCTATTCTCCACTCACACATCTATGACCTTTTATGTGCTATAGAGTTAAATACTTTATGTAGGATACAATTTTTGGGTTTATGCTGAGGCATTTTTATGTAAAGGAAGAACGGAGAACTGAAAGAGCGAATGGGTAAAAAGTGATGAAGACCAACCCGAAGTATTGAATGGTCAATATAACCTGCCATTATGTATGATTATACGTTGTCAGAGTAGGAGCATTACATGGTCATAAGGCTTGAAAGGTTGCATGAACGAAGGAAGCTCCGACAGTTACATGTTATATGTGCTTCTATTATTACGTAGTTGTTTAACCTGTAAGCATTTATGTACATGTACTGTATATACTTTACATATATAGTATGAGCTATTCTACACACACTTCTTGTGTATCACAGAGGGAGAAAAAAACGTTCACTTTCTGAAATTCATGTTTGGACATTGTGGGAAATTTTATTCTCCACTCAGGCCGCCTCTCTCACTTCTCTTTGCCTTCTTTCCGGATGAGCAACCACCACACGGGCTTTTCCATGTCGAAGCTTGTGCATAGCGGAGCGGAGCTACATAAGTCAGGCTTCGTATCTTCGTTCCATATGATGTGGTACATGTAGCTTATGGGGTTATTGTTAGGGAGAGAAGCATCTTGGAAGATAACCTATAGGGTTTTCCGCGTGTCGAGAGGTGTTTTATGTTATGCTGAGTCTCTTTTTGGATTTTGAGGAAAGCATTCAATTGCTCTGCGATGTATGTATTGAGTATACCATAGTTTCATCTATGTACTATGTATAAGAAGCATACCATAATGTCATAGACTGTTAATATACATACGGAGTATGCAGAGGGTTAAGAAAAACCGAAATAAACTTTTGTCGAAGTACAAGCAATTTATGCTCACGTACAAGCTGTAAATCATTTCAGTTCCTCCTTCAAGGCTTCAACTTAAAACTCCATACTTCCAGGCTAGTTGTATATATACTTTGTGTAAAACTTATCCATTGTATGACCACCATTAGGCACAAACTTTAGCGCTATCTTGTTCTGTTTCGTTCTACAGTATTTTTCATTTTCTTTTTATAATAGTTACTTCTAATAGATGTACTACCAGTGTATACTTATGACGTATGTATATATGTGTATCTTTTTTATTCTCCATCAGGATTCACTAACTTTTTTGGTTCGGCTGGAAATTTAGTAAGAGCTTCGTCAAGGCTATAACGTCTAAGACTTAATGGGAGTTAGCCGGAGCTTTCCGAATGGAGCATGACTTTGATGGATATGTTTATATACATGTAGTATGAATAATAGTTGGAAAGTATGAAAACTCCATATAGTAAATGCATTATATAAGTATAAAAGCTGTGTTGTGTATGAGTAATAAGTAAACGGAAGTAAGAAGGCATGTAGTTCCTTGTGTGTTGGAATGACTAGTCATTTCCGTAAAGGATTTTTCTCCTCACAATGTGAATAGCCGCTAAAAGATGGGAGTTAACTTGAATTGGAGTCATAAACATACATAAAATAATGTATGATTCACTATTTCCGAGTTCATCCTGTTCTTCTCTAACGGTCCATCTACTTTTATATGCCGATCAACAAACTTTGTTGTCGGCAATGCAATGCCTTCTCCCTCCATTTTATTCACGAAAGCTTCCTCCTTCTTCCTGTGTCCATATTAGTCTTAGCGCATTTTTTCGAAAATTAACTGTACTCCAGGTATATAAAGATAAGTTTCGTCCAACGATGCATTTTACTAATCCAACATTAACTGTAACTCGGACGAATAAGAATTTACAGCATATTGCCGTCCTATTCTACCAACTATCAAATTAAACAATAATAAGTTCATTAAATACTATAATGGTATGCTTTAAATGATGAAGAAGTAGGGATTTATTCAAACTCACGTAAGCCTTGCACCTTTTAGGATTGATTTAATGACGAAACTTGGAGAATTCAAAATGTATCTTGGAGGATTTAAAAGATTTTGAAACCGCTTGGAGGGAGAAATAAGTTAAAGTCGGGATAATGGGGCATTTAAAGTAATTTCGAGTTTTCATGCTGCAAGAGCAGAACAATGAAAATGGTTATTTCATTACACCTCCAGCATGCTGGCTTGACACAGCTAGACACTTTATCAATTTGAAGTTAAAACGTGCGAAAAAAGTCACTTAGAAATATTTCCTTATTAAATGCCTCACCCATTTACCCTTCCATGAATTACCATTTATCTTACTCAAAGTGTACTTAATATTTACAAATATGCGAGGAGTCTGTAGGAAAAGAGCTTTTAACTGTATAAAAACGTCGTAGACGAACACAAGACCTAACGCCATGATATCTTCAGCATAGGAACAAACTATCGCATTAAAGACTCTTTTAATATACGTAAAATTGAGTACTATACATCGGTATGTACATTCTAATATAAAAAATTTAAAAGAAATTGGTGAAAAAATAAGGAAAATGCTTTGATAACATCACAATAAGTGACTGTAGTGCTGTGGGCTTGGAAGAGTTTGAAAAGATTGTCTCTGCAGGAGTTCCGTTTTCTTGACGCTTATAATCCTTCGAAGCACTTTTGATTATTTGGTGTCCGTCTGCGTCTAGTTAGTGTTTTTGTGCTGCTTTTGTGTTTCTCATTATGTTAAATGTTATATCGTACATGAAATCCGTGAATATTATATTATTTAGCATTAAAATCATATAATTTCCTTCGTACCACGTCGTCCTGTAATTTTTGTTTACTAAAATCTAACACAAGCATTTGCATATTATACAAAATCGTAACAATTATTAACAAAAGTCGTAATATAATTCGTATTTAAAAAAAATCATAATCTGTTTAAATATATAAAATACATAATAAGCTCTTTCATGTGAAGATATTTGTAAGAAAAAAGAATTTGTAGGTAATGCGGCACTGAAAACGAAACGCAGTACTAGACTTAACAAATAAGCCATATACTATAAGAAAGCCAACTGTTGAGAAGATAATTGTGGGAGACAACGGCAAATTAGTACTTTAGACATAGGAGCTTTCTATGTAGTTGAAAGAATAATATGCATGAAAGGCTTTGAGAGGATGAAGTATTGAAATGCAAAATAGGTTTTACACTCGATTCCACCAGAAAATTGTCCTCAAGTGATGATGCTTAATTTTGCAAACCACGTTCACCACAGTCATGAATTGGTCCGTAAATGATTAGGGTTGAACGTCATGTTAATATTTTTGTCTCTTCCTATGTAGGACAAATTGCTCGTATATCTTCACTTCCAAGAGCGCAATAATAAGCTTCTTTCCACAAAAATGTGGCTAATAATCATACAGTACTTCATTTCAAGTAGTATTTTATATGTTCACATAGCATTTAGAATCTTATAGAATTTTGTTTATAAAGAGAGATATCTGTTGAATAAAACTTTTCTTAAGAAGAGAATCAAATATTACTCGTGTATCTACACATAGATACATATATATGCAAAACGTTGTATATCCATTTTTATTTCATAAAATTCACAAGTGAAGACAATGAAGCGTAAAATACAGATTTAGAATTTTTTTCAGTATTATACTACAGTCGGTTTGTTATACAGTAATCTTCTTCACAGATCGTAAGACAAACAATATTTTCCCACATGAACTGAGTAAAAGAGAAGATTTTTGTCAGGTTATATAAAAATCCATCATGATTTATTCACGACCAACATCAGTTCCCTCACGTTTTGTCGACACATGTTATTGCTAAGAATTACGTGTATTACTATTGTGTATTGCATTAACTATCCTTGTATACCCATAAGCAATACAAGGACCTGTTAAGCAGAGCAAAGCTGTAGCTACTAAATAAATTGTCTATAGAAAAGTAATATGCCTCCGAAAAGGAAAAGAATATCCAAACGATCTATTTAGTGGTTTACACTCTATCTATTTGTGGTCAACGATTTCCTGCAAAACTGAGAGAGTAGTAAAAAATGTGGAGGTACGGAATCTATGTGATTTGATGACGTCAGATAAATTGGTATTCTTTGTTGTTTTATACAGAATTACGAGAAAGAAACTACATCTATGTATGTAATCTATAGATAAAATTTTAGTATAGAAAAAAACATTTTCCTTCTATTGTCTGCCCATTCTTCATCTTCAATCATCACTGAGACTTTTTGGGTTTTATACAGAAAATTGCGTTTCATTGGCGTTATTCGCCTATGAAATTTATACGGGAAGTACAGATAATACAATAATGGAAGCTGTAGTCATTCAAGTGAATACAACTTATGTTTAACTCTCTTTTAAATTTTCATCATGAATGCATGGATGTAACTTTAAATATTTAAAATGCTCGGATTTTGAGTATAAAACCGCTATAGAACGTGTTTTCTACTGTTGTTACTGTAAAGGCTTACAAAGCAATTTTTAAATATTGCCTGTAATGGATTTGAAGATACTGAAGTTTATACCACATATAATGACTAAAGATACTTTGTAAGTAAAAACATTTAAATATTCTCAGCTTAAAACTCTGAAGATCCTGGAGGAGCACATGGCACATGGTTAAGTACATAAAAAATGTTTTATGCCCGAAGCTTCAATGTATACAAGACACTTAGGATTACACAAGTTTCTTTTATATTGTAAATGACAGTGGTTTGGGATGGACATAAACTATGAGTAAATGGCGTTTGAAATGTGAACGCCATTGTCCGAACAATTTGCAAATCGTCATTTCTCTAGTGATTTATGTCCCAAGCATTAAAATCCTGAGAGATACCTATAGGCAGACTCTCCTCTTACCTGAACAATGCTTCCTTTTCCCAAATTGCTTGCCGAAATGGGGAAATTTGAATATCTTCAAAGGACTTTGAATGCCTTTGATGCCGTCGTAACTCTGCTGAAATGACTTGTTAGATGGAAATGATGCTGGGAATCGTTTCTTTTTTGCCATCACATTCCATTTACCTTAACCACAGTTGCGGAGGAGCGTGTGGGGTTATGAAAGTTGAATTTTAATTTTCCTAAGGCCAGTGTCAATTTCAGTTCCTCACTTGCTATATCCAACCTTTGGACTTTTGACTGTCCCGAATAATAAGTTAAGTTTAAGAGGTTAATTCTGTGCTTTTCAACTCGTTCAGCATAATCATTAAATTGTTTAACTAATTTCGCCAATTTTAAAAACACTTTATGGTTATATTGTTAGTTAACGTAAACTTATCGTAGCATGAAAATGGTTTCTAACTTCAATCTACATATATTCTCATCCATGAATGTAAGAACAAATGGGATTGATCGCCTTCAGTGACAATCAATTGGCTACAATACAGATACATACTGGGTTGCATGTCAGACGGCCGTATTTCGAGAAATATGTGTAGTATTTAAGCGGAATGACAAGTAATCAATGGGATTTTACGAGCGCTTCGTATGCATTTGCTATACATAGTCTACAAGTCATTAAGAGACGGAAATAGTATATGCAGGTGTGACTATTCCCAAACGCAATCAAAAATTCAAAACTTCCAGGGCATTATTGTCATACAATTGCCTAAATACATACGTCAATACCTTCTATATCAAAGTTATCATTAAAGCTGTGTAATCCACTACAGCATATAAAATATCAAAAAGAGGGGAAACAATTCGGCATTCTTTATGCATGCCATAATGAATCGTTAGATTGTGGAAAGTCTAGGAAAACAATAAGCATTTTCGGTGATAAAATCACTACGAATGTAACCTTAATGGTCTAAAGACAGAGTAGAATTTATACTAAAACATTGCTTCATCATACGTGATGCATGTATACAATGAAATAGTATTACATACTATGTAATACTATGAAAGCCTTTGTACATAAGCCTGAGTAAAATCCTGCTTCTGTATATTTAGCACTCTTTTCCCTCCAACTTCAGCCGAGCAAAGCACAGAGGCACACAAGGCTGATTGTGTTTTGTGAGTAACACGACTGCGTTATTCATATTATTGATCGCTTCCGTGTGTTAATCTTAAAACACCAACTCCTCTGTTTGTTGTAACAAACCTTGTAATTTAAACAGTCGTCTCTTTCCACGGATATGGAATATGGAAGTACATGTTATGGAAGTGAAGGTGAAGGTTTTCATAAAAAATACTTTTATAATGTTGGCTATATCAATATACAAGTTTTTAAATATGTAATTAAGGTTTCCAAACACTATGTACCTACATGCTTTCGGTGTACAATATTCGGTGTATATATTTTTTAATTGTATGACACTCCACAGTTTTATTAAACTACAATACTTATAGCTTAAATGTCGCTTATGTGGCGTAATACAATATAGACATACTAGGGAAACGTAATGTGCTCATATTTTGTTGTTCTTTAGCTGTAAATAATAGTCTTGAAAAGATGAGAACCTGCCGTGCGAATGGGTTTGTCATGACTTTTTCTAATTATCATTATTATTATCAGCTCGCTGTTGTAGTACTTGCGTACACATTATATTATCAGCATTTGTCCTATTATATTGCATTGGGCTGGGTCAAAATTTAATTTCAACAAAATATGTCCCTGGCTGATTTCATGTTTCATGACTGTACGTTATTATGTATATGTATATGTAGTATCATAAGTAGGTACGTAACCTTATTATAGCTACTCTCCGGTTATGTTCCATTGGTGACTGCTTCACATACTTATACTAACATTTTAGTGCATTGATATGGGTGAAGATATGAAGGCAGATAGGGCCGTCCTTTTATTTGCACAAACTATATAAGCATCCTAAATTTTAATCTTGAAGACGATACCGGCCTCCATGTAAGTAATTCCCTTTGTGTACGTACCTTATTATGTATATCGTGGAAGTTACAGGCCGTGCGTTATGTGTACTACATAAATCTTGTGCTTTTATGTAAGTTACAGATTTTGTTTTATCTATACAAGTTAAAGATTCAATGCTACAGTTTCTGTATTACGTACTAACTTTTGTGCTTCAATTATAATGCCTATTCCGCGGAGCATACATAAAGCACAAAGTAGCTTCTATATGGAAGTGAAACTTTGATATAAAATAATAGAACTTGGGAGGACACAAGTAAAGTCATCTTTTTAGCGGTACTTAGCGTTAATGTTAATCCTTGTTTATGTAAACAGCATGAGGCTCTTTGCAAGTCTAACTTTTGTCATTAAGTCACCCGGAGTAGATGCTGTCGTCTTATGACTTTGCCAGAGCGGTCTGCTTACATACGTTGTTATATAAATATTTATATATATAACAATATAATATATATAAATGTATCACAAAGCCAAGCCTTCCCGGGACTAAAATAATTGATGAGAGGGAGAGAAGGAACTTTGAGGACTTTTGTCACGTCTCTGGAATGGTCCTTTGATCCCTCCACCAAGCATTTTCTCAAGTCGTTTACATCTTGTTAGAACTATGCCTGTTCCCGTTTGGTATTATTATGCCAAGTCGTCATTCTTAAGAATTGCCTTAAAAGAGACTTACAGAGTTCAGGATGGTTGTCACGGAGTTATGGAGTCATGGAATAGTTTTCAAGGAGTTCACAATATATACTTGTAGTTAGTATATTCAATGATGGAGTTAAACGACGTAGTCACCATGTAGTTATTGGGTTGACAATAATAATACTGAAGGACATTCCGTACATAATTTGACATTATATTTCTACCATTTGGGATCTTCCTCAATCTCATGTACGTATATAGCATTCCTCAATGTATTATCGCTGAATGTAGTTGTCTCCAGGACCGTCTGAGTACAAAAGCTTTTTCTTCCAAGTACCATCTTTTTTTATATGCACACAGACACACTACTACTACTATATATTCTAACAACATAACTGTACTTCGGCTGTTATAATGGCGTTAGCACTCGGACAGACCATGAAAATTCGTATAGTGTGGTGGATGAGATGCATTTTGAATTTTCCTTGTCATCTTATTATTCCTCCCTTAGAAATAATAAATGTTGTGTATAGTGGAATATGTAGTATTACTCAGTAGGAGAAGACCATCATGGCTGGCCACTTGTCTTCCATGACTCTATCTCATCATTAGGACTCTATTCATACAAACTATAAATTTTCATGAGCTCTTTCAGTCCCGTCCAATGACTTCACTTTTCCTTTAATTTCTCTCCGCGAGACTCGACCAACTCCAAGTGAACCATTCCAGGCTGAGTCTGCTGTTGAGTTTGACATCATACCATGAAACTATTCATTTATACAATATATAAAGCCTTAAATTTAACCGCCGTTCGAAATGCACAAGTATGCGGTTTTCTTAGTATTTAAATACTGAGCTCCGAAGTCGGTTTCAATATATTTTATATATTCTGTGTAATATTTATAAATTCCTGTATTATATTCTACATATTTATTCACAGTTCAAACCTCTGACAGTAAAAGTAACAATTTCAGTAGAAGAAGAGCATCATTTACATGTAAATTTCGGAGTCTAAAATTGCTACTGAGACCGAAAATAATAACGATTGTTTCCGTAATTTTGTATTCATGCAAAGCCTAATAAATTCATAGAAAATACCAACGCTACAGTGTTGGAGATATAAGATGCTCTAAAATTAAAACTACTAATTTTCTTACATAATCTCTAGTCACACATAGACGAGGAGCAGAAAATGCAGTAATATAGTCTTTTGACAGAATTATAAGGTGATTTGCTAAGACAAAAGTTCAGGATGACGTGTTGAGGAAGACACGAAGGAGGGTGAAACTTTTAAAGGCTATTTTCCGTCTTACTCACAAAATGTGAACTGTTTAGCAGGATACTAGTGATGATGTGATGACTGTAAGCAGGTGCACAATTTCAAGCTAAAATGCAATGAAAAAAGCTGTTACTCTCTGTCTATTTATTCTGGTATACTACATTCATGTATGTACATATGTCCACGGCAACCTAATCTTGTACAAGGTAACTTAAATGACTCTATACTTTGTATATGAAAAGCACCTAAAACGCTAATATAATGGAGCTCCCTACAAGTAAAAATGTAGTATATAACCAACAAAACATGTCAAACACGAATGTACATAACTTACCAAGTTACTTTAAAAGAAAAACTTTTCGTTCTTAGAGTTAAAGCTTATTTCATGTCGGTGCTGTTAAGCTTTTTTAAATGTTCTTATTATGTACGTATCTATAAAGCCCCTGTAATAGTGACAGAGAAATATCTCGTCACCGACCGCCATAGCTTATATACGTAGACATGTAATAGCAGAATATGAAAAAGGGAGAAGATGTTGGAATGGAACGTAAAAAATTGAAATTACACAAAGTTGTTCTTGTGTGAGAAAATGCCGTTCATACCCTATAATCTTTATCATTACTTAGAATTAAGTCATAATAATTAAAGTTGGGAGGTGTAGTTTTCCTGTTTTGCATATTTAACTCATCGTAAAGGCTGTATCATTGTTCTGTACTTCATTTCACTACTACACTTACAGCTCCAATAAACAGGGAAATATATTATTTTAACTGCGACTTACACTCTACAGGTTCACAGGTATGGTCGATTAATGAGGGAAAATAATAAGCGTACATACATGTTTGTATACTATAAATGTGTATATTATGGCTTGTATATGTCCTCATCAACTCGGAAAATCAAATGAGAAGAAGTGCGTGTTTCATTTCTCAGTCGTTCTTGTACTTTTACTATATAGTAGTTTGTCTATTAACTAAGATGGAGTCCATTAGAATATATTCTATAGTCTATACGTTCTATATTTTTCGAGCTGTTCTTTTATATAAACATGCTTTTAGTTAGATAACATTAGAAAGAAGTAAAATTAAATTGCTAAAAAGTTAAGGATGAGTCGGGTTCATGCACTTCTCTGTACTTGTATACATTAGAGACATGTTTCCTTTTGCTTGTTTGTATGTATGTATGAGAGTTAAATCGAGTTAATTTATATTCACAAGTTCACACTTGACTTCTTTGGTCATAGTAATTACTATAGCATTATGGCGAAGGAAGGTGTTTACCTATGGTACCTTGGGGATGACTCTAAAAAGGTGCAAAAGCACCAATGCATTTACCTTGCGTGGGCGGGGTTAATAGGCGGGCGAGTCTATTAACATTCCATTGCAATATGTCGTTGTATGTATAAATATTTTTCTAAAACACGAAAGTTAGTGATATTAATAATTAGTAGTTGGTTCCAATATAACTGAGGTTCTGATAGCTATTTAAAGATTTTATATCCTTTCATTTTCAGTACGTAAGCATTTTTTCACTACACAACTTTCATTTCTATTTTATTTATATATTTTAGTTTTTATGTCAAAGCTTGTTTTAATTTGTATAGCAAGTATCCGTGTATTTTTATTTTAAGTATACTTTGATTTCTAATATTGTGTATCCATCTGGAGTGTAGGAATTATTCTTGTCAGAGTTAATTACATATTTCAATTGAAATGGCTCGGCCAGTGGGTGGAACAATCCTGGCTGAAAATAGATATGGCGGTCGGCGCTTTGAATAAATTGTGATTAATGTCATTTAACATTTTAAATGAAATGATAATAGTTAAATGTATACTGAGCTTGATTATATTGGATGCAACTTATAGCTTACGCTCTTGTGTAGGCAAGACTAAAAGTATTTATTAAGTATTGACTATACAGTATGTAAGAGTCAAGAGTGGAAATCAATGTAAAAAATCTTGTCTCTGACTCAGTCAGGCAGTGATTCTTTGGTCACACCCAGACTGATTGCATTGATTGCCAGCAATCAAATGTCTGATGCATACGTTTGACAAGATTTAAAAAAGACAGTTTGATTTTTTTTAATTATTATAAAACATATATGCCGTCGATGTTTTGTATGTTAAACAAGGAGTTATTATATATTTCCTTAGCTTTAAAAATGGACAAGTTGTCCCGATGGTCATGCTTATAGTGTAAATATGTACATACTTTAAGGTAATAACATAAGATATTACAAGTTTCATGTTTGACAACACAGGAAGTACATAGTTGTTAGGATCGATTAATTTATGGAGAACGTAAGTGCTGAAGAATGGTCAAGTTGTATAGAAACGCATTGATGTTTAGTTGAATAGTCGAGTGAGTGCTACGTATTATTTAATTGAATGATATTACATTCCTGTCATCCTTGAATATTAAATTCGAATTATTTTTCAAATCTTGTTTATGAATGTGAGTGAACGAATATATTTGAGAGTACTTTAACGAGTCCTGTAATGCATGTGCTTAAGAAGAGGGCTTGGGAATCATTTATGATTCGATAAAATAGTTACGACCCAGCATCCTACTACTTGTATCTGTATGTTTTATCCAATTTTTTTCCATAGATCGAACATTCGATTACCAAGGAAATGATTGCAAATTTTATGCTCATAGATCATTCTTCTATATACACGTTGTGTAGTGTAGTAGGTAGAACGTCGGACGGGGAATCTATTAGGAAATTTGTTAATGTTTATTTTTGATAGGCTATTCAGTCACGCGGATACAAACAATAATACAAGGCTACAAGGTGTTCATGTTTATAGGTGGAACTGAGATTTGTAACAACTTCATATGTATACTATAGTTTTGAGTTATGTTGAAGGAACAGCAGTTGATTGCATAAACACAAAGGCAGACTGACACCTACACATAAAATATCTTTTGACCAAGAAAGTCACTTACTGTTTTTGTAAGATTTGGACTGTAATGGAAGATTGGTAACAGGATTTGAAATACGTGATTACTATAATAAGGAATGTTTTGCTTTGTTAATTATAGATTGTTGGACGACGGGTCCGAACGGCTGTCCACGTCGACGAGGTCGTCAAACGTACACGAGGTTCCAGACGCTCGAGTTGGAGAAGGAATTCCATTTCAATCACTACCTGACTCGGAGACGACGAATTGAGATTGCCCATGCTCTCTGTTTAACGGAGCGACAAATCAAAATTTGGTTCCAGAACCGTCGAATGAAACTCAAGAAGGAACTACGTGCTGTCAAGGAGATCAATGAGCAAGCTCGGCGGGAGCGAGAGGAGCAGGAGAAGTCAAAAGATCGAGATGGGAAGGATCGTGACCGAGGCGACCGAAATGATTCTAGTTCTCACAACAATAGCAAGAGTAAAAGTGACAAGGGCAGTGGCAAGAATGATCATCATTCATCTTCCAGTGAGCTGAATGGCAAAATGAGTCTGAGTGCCCTTAGTGGTCTCAACCTTATGGGTAGTGTCAATGGAGATGGCAAAGGTCTGGTTGGCTCACCAGGCTCTGACTCCCTCATGAAAGATGAGCACATCTCTCCTATAGATTCACCTCCACCAAAATAAATTTTTACAACTTTACAATACTTTAACACATCCATCTTGTCAACCAAAACCAATCCAAAATATTTCAACCGCGTCGGTTCAATAATGATGAAAAGCAATTGTGTGGGCGAATCACTCTCTGAACATAAGTACACAATCCTAAAGCTTTAACAGCCTCATTATATATTATATTACGTCTCGTATCCTGATTTGTGTTGGTGGATTTGCTAATCACCATGTAGAATATTTCAAAGTTTTTAATATTCAATCCTTGAAATCTCTAGGGTTTCCCTATGTTCACACCAAGATTCTTTAAGTTATTTTAATTATACGCTCTTTCGAACAATCTTATATATGAATTGTTGTTTCACATCTTTTAATTTATGTTCTTCGCGAAAACACTCACACAATTGATCCAAGTCAAACAAAAAGTATTCTCGATGTTGTGTACCGCTTTAAATTAATACTTTATTACAACGTTCGAACAACAGCAAAATATTTTGGATCTAATAATTTTAATTATTACAAGCATGCAACAACAAAAGTACCCGCGATTCGGTACAAATGAAATTGTCAAATGGCCATCAGAATAAGAGTATCTATATAATACTTCAACTCAAATGATACGGATATACGTATGATTATGACCTCATTAAAATTATAGTTACATATATATGATACATATAACTTCTGCGAGCTATTCTACTATATATGTATGTACTATGTACGGTTTGAGTTTTAAACTTATTATGGAAATCACATTGTACTGTGTAGTTTCAATGCTTTTGTTATAATTAGTTTTGAATTTAGCTCGAAATATTTGTTTCGTCTAGCGGATATATAGTTTTTAACAATTTCAACTAAACCTGCTGATATTCTTAAATATAAAATTAGAAATGGTTGCAATGACACCTCATGACACACACACAAGCTTCAATCTTTTTTGTAAACCAATGTGGCAATACCTCCGAATGTAGCAATTCTTAAACACTGCAAAATATTTTGCAATCTGTCACACAAAATTAAGATTAAAGCTTGATGATGATAAAGGCAGGCAAAAAACATACAACCTTTTTTACTGTGTGTATTAAAAACAAATTTTTGAGTACAATGACAAGATTTATGAACTGACTATAAGAAATATACTAAATATGTTTACAAATTACTCATACTCGTCTCCATTGTATTGAAATTGAGTTGGAGTGATTCTTTTTAATTTACTTGTGAATCGATCTATTATATGATCATCTTACATAGGTGTCATGTGCAATATATAATGAAATTATTAATATTAATAATAATTAACATGATGGGAAGGATCTATACATAAAATATGAATGACGTTGGGAGAAAATAACTTGTATGTCGTCAAAGAGTTGGCTGTTGTTACATTTGGTGCAACAAAACCATTTAGCAAGTCGAAGGAAGTGGGGGGAAAATATTGTGACTGCATGATATACGATATAAAATGAAACATTGTTCTTGAAAATCTTGAAAAAGAGAAAAAGGAAATCAATCAATTTCAAAAACCTATACGTACTAGTGTGTAAGTTAAACTTTTTAAATGTACCGTAAAGTAAATAAGTGTAAATACTTGTATCTGATGTGAGAACAAAAACCTATTGACATATTATACGTAAATAATGATACAAATGGTTAACGTGAGAACAGTTATAGTATAATAAGTAATATTACTGTGTAATTGTAGAGTTATTATTGTAGTTTGTACCATATATTATAATTATACGTATGTATTAGTTATTTAGTGGAACTGATATTTGTAAAACAATTGTATTTCCTTGTCCTATTGTTGTTCTGCAGTAGTTATATTACATTATGCAGTTATAGTAGATTGTAATATAAAGCTAAGGGCTGTATATTGTTAGAACCTAGAAATGCAGTCACCACTCGAATTTACAAATCGTATGAGTTTCACACGCAATGTTTCTGTAAAACTATTATGTATCCTAATTTTCTTGATTGCTTTATCCTAAAGATTATTAACTTTTCGCCTAGTGTTTCCTTAAATGACGCAATTTGTTAAAATTAACTGGAATTAAGTAGCTTGAGTTGTTTGAAATAATCTCTTTCTACTTCTAATATTCCACCCTTGTAAATCTAATTGAATCTACTGGAAGCTTTTCTTAAACCACTGAAAACCAAAGACTTGACAATCCCGCAGCCCCATCACCTTACCGAATGAATATCAATCACCAACCAAATCTTTTTTATGCAAGGCAATCAAGTTAGCCAAAGCAGAAACTCAACGAAGGGTTAAAAATTCAGCTTTACTCAAATCATGTATCTCATTTAATTCAAATAGTTGCGTATCTCCAATGATTCAAAAGTTACTGTGTTTTGATTATTGTCAGGAGTAGCCTGTTACAACAAACTGCATCCGTTGATGTTAAATAAAATGAAATGTATTTCCATTTAGCTACACACCATTAGAACTCTAATCCAAGTAATATACGTAGCCTGTAATAAGGTTTTTGATATCTACTAATCTGTTGTATACAAACAGCTTCGGCTTTATTACTTCTGAAGGAGAGACAGGCAGACAGAAACTAGAACCATTACAGGAAAATTGTTATTGTTTAAGCGACACTCAATTGAATTAACAAAGGGAAATAATATATATTTTCATTATTTAATATTCCATATGCGTTCTACCCTCATAAACATGTCTTGACTTATGTGTGGAGTTGTAAATGAAGCTCTCTGTGCTCCTCCATGTATGCCATAACCTATCTCCAAGTAATAAGTTGACTTGTTCCTTCCATCATTACCTTGTCGTCAGTCATATGTGAATGGGGACGAACAGCATGGTAATGGATATTAATTATATTGTAATGCAATCAATCTATAAATAATTGTATTCGTGTTTGCAGTTAATGCTTTGTAAATTTCATGAATAATAATTACCTTTTACACTGCAATCCTTTGTTATTTATTATACAACGGCCGTGACAGTTGCAATTTAAAGGTTTGTAAATTGAAAGCGATAGTTTGTATGCACATTATCCTCTATATCTATATGTTGTACATCAGCTCACTCTGTTTCGTGCGTAATATACCAGAATCCCACTGTTTCCCTCTCTGTTATCGGTATTTAATGAAGGGATTCATGAAAATATTTATTCGTGTACGATGTAATAAGTATAGTTAAGAACAACCATAAAAGCTTGGATTGTTAGCCCCAGTTGTGATTACTCTCTAATATTTACCTCTTCATAAAGCAATGCTTGCAATCATTTCTGACTCAGTATAAGTATATTAATTTTTGTTTATATGAATCAAGGATTTGCTTTGACCCTGCTGTTAAAATTCAATTTCATTTGCAACCCCATTTAGTCTATGAGAGTCGTTTCAGTATGCATAAATTATTTTTATTACCAACCGAGCTAATTGAAATAATGATAATTAAACTGATCTGAACTCTAATTTACTCTTATACAGACATGGTCGTTTTAATAATATAAAAGTGTGCGCTGTCATAATGATAAATAATCAATATAGCTGGATATAAATTGAAAAGATGGTAAAAACTAATTAACAAACTATGTGTACTGTAGCTCATCAATGTACTCAGAGGGCATTCGAGTGCTTTGCTTCTTTCGTTCGCCACTGGACATTATAAGGATAGTGTTTTATAATATGGTGTTACAATGTTATAAAATCTATTCAATATACCGTGCGTAATTACAAAAATTAATTTCTCGCAATTCGTATAACCTGTAAATATTTTTGGTAAGGTTGTATAGTGTAAGCTGGGGACGACTGCAAAAGTTATGTAAATAACTAGTTAGAAAAGTGTGTTGTAATCATTTAAATATTAACAACTTTTCATAAACTTAATAGGCGTTATAATTCTTGTGCAAGTTCGTAATCTTGTGCTTATGTAAGCTTATATTCTTGTAGACTAAAGTTTAAAAATCACATAAAGTTTAATAATTTTATTAATCACCTTGTCTCCTATTTCATGATAGATCATATTATATTTTGCACCCCTACAGCCGCAAGCCAAAGCTTTACTTAATTAGTATAATTTACGTTATAATAATATAGTTGCGGTTTTAAATATTTAAGTTTGCTAACAGTAGAGTTGAATTTTTTCGTTCATTAGTTTACTATACTTATAGTTATGTAGTTGAATTTCAGTAAATAAATGTTCACATGGAAGATTAAGCTTGTACAATAAGTATTGTTGTGCAAAGCATTTATGATACTCAAACTAAAGTAATTAATGTCCGACGAGCATCTATGAGTTTATAGAGCCCTACACAAATAATATCGTTCATTTTGCTTAATATTTTTAAGTGTCGTGTCCAATAATATTACTATACATATTATTAGTTAGAATATACAATCATATTAATATTTATTTTGAACTCTTAATAAGTTGTTGCTATTTAATTACAAGAATAATTACAAAATATTTGTATAGCGTCTTAGTTTTAAATGTATGTATAGTTTAAACATGCAAGCTGTGCATAGACTCGACTCACTCAATCAAAAGAAGTTAGTCAAGCCTCTCAAAACGAATTAAATGAACATAAGCGTAGATAAATATAGTAGTGTACCATGCGTATTTTACTGCGATTAATTGTAAAATTAGTTATTATCATTAGGTTAACATCTATGTATGTTGGAGATGTCTCAATGCACATGACTTGATTTTTTTCTGGTGCATCTTTAGCTTCCCATGAATTCTTGATTGCTAACATTGTATAGTTACATACTCTACAACAATTATGGACAAGTGTTTCGTTGAGCTACTCAAGTCTAAAATCTGAGTTGAAACATGCAATATTATCTTTAATCTACGTATATAAGTATGTGTGTAATCTAATGTTTTCTGTAATGCTTTGCTCGTTTATCGTTGTTCAATGTGTACAAATGAAATACAAATTGTGTAGGATGATGAACTATTGTTTTCTAAAGTACTACACTCCTATGTGTTATAAAGCTCCCATTTTCTAGCTTATTGTACTATGTACATAGGACCTTCATATAAACGTTATCACAGACATTTAGTGGATTGTAAAACAACCATATTATACGTATTCAAACGATGATGTTTAAATGTGAAAGCCTATACCTTAACGTTATTGTAATAATAATCATCTTATTGTTAGATGAACACACGTATTAGGTACTAAAATTTTACAATGTATAGGGCAACAATGACAAATATACATCCATGAAAAATATACGTATTAATTAATATCTGTAATAAGAGAGTTAAAACACGGTAAATTTATTAGATCGAAGCTGTGTAGCTGTATATAGAAGCGTGTAGTAAAAATAAATATTACTATGTTTAGTACATTTAGTAAAATCAACACTCGGTGAGAAAAATACGTAAAAAATTGACAAGAAGCATTGTTTGTGCATTAAGATTGATGATAAAAATACTATTAAAACATAATAACATATACGTACGGATGTGAAGTAGAGATTATATTGCCCGTCTGTAAATATTATATATTATGCAAAAAATGTAAGACGTACATGTAATTAAAATAATTATAATCCACTGTCAAGGAAATATACGTAATTATATATATATAACTTTAGTGTAAACGACTATACGGCATGTATGTATTATTATTTAAACTTATTACAACTGACTTTATGTTACTCATGTATGCAGCACTAAATTATATAGTTCGGTGTTCTATAGTTTTAAATTCTAACTTGTTCATTGTGTACTACTACTGCCTATATACATTATGAGTTAATGAATATTACTACTACAGTTACTATATACACCTTAAGTATATACTTATATACACGCAAGTACAGAATTATGATTTTGGTTCTATATGCGATTCTCCTGTGCTGCTATAAAAAACAGGGAAAATAAGAGTTTAGTAGACAAGATGACCTACACAATATTAATATTGCAGTGAAAATGGTGAAGATTTTCCCACATGTTTTGTGTTACAATTTTTTTTGTTCTCTATAGATGTATAAAATATACTTTTCCTACTCATTCATATAAAAGTATGTGAATAAACATCTTAGAAATATTGTTTTCAAACTTCAGTGTTCTTATTTTTATTTTGGCTTCTTCAATCATTTTTACATTAATTATTTTCATTGCTTATAAAAGTAGTGGTTAAATTATTAAAACATACTGAACTAAAACGAAGTGCACCGTGGAATAAACTAAAAGGCATAGCTAAGAATAATTGACAATTAAATAATTATTTAATTGTGGAAATAATATAAAAATCCTAATCAGACTGGCTACAGTAAATAATGAGGCATGCACTTAATATTATTTTACTCATTTAATATTTGCTGCAAGCAAAACAATGGCACTCGCATATCTTTAATTTTTGTTGCAAAGTCAACAGTGCTATATGCTACTCAAGAAATGCTTGTATACCCATTGAACCCCCAGGAAAATTACGTTTTCTCCCAGTGTTTACTTTCATGGTTATTTAAGTGGTTGTTATTTGTCAAGTACTTCTTGAATACTCATCCCGCAATATACAACCCCTCCAAGCATTAAGAGAAACATACATGTGAGCTTAAAATTTATGAGGCCCTAAACAGTAATAAAATTGGTTTATTGGCTATATAATAATAAATGTCGGCAGACGTGGTAAAGATACCAGTACAAGCTTAAGTCCGGTAGTCCGGACAGCGGGGCTGTTCGTCTACGTTTATATACGTCGAGATCAGTCAAGTGAAAAGGACAACCATCAGTGTAGTAGCTTGTTGTTTGACCACTTAAGTTCCGTCGTTCATAATTTTATTTCTATTTTTAGTGCTCCGATAGTGTTTATGTACAAGAGTTAGCACCTACCAAGTGTTTACAACTTGAATGAACATACAGTTACATAATATGTACCTTTTTCACTTTTTTGGGTAATAATCATGATGAGTAAACAAATACAATCCCATTTAAATTGAATGTTATCTTTGCTCCTCTTATTCCCTTTTTGTAAATTTTCATATTAAATCCAAAAATATAAATAAACGTTACAGGCATAAACAGGTAATAAACTCTGCTTCGCCAATGGTTGAATACAGCGAGAGCTCGAGAGTAATCTATAGTAAAGGTTAGTGAAACAAAGTGTGTGGATTCCAGTTAGTAGCTTGAGGCAAGGCTGAAATGGGATGGGAAGCGCAGCTTACATTACGCCTTGGAACCATTATTGACCCTGGGGTGAGAGCCAATGGTGGTCTAGCTATGGCTGTCACTCGCAAAATTTTATCGACTCTAAACAGGATCCAGCCGACCCTCTCTGTCACATCTCTCCTCCTGTCCATCTCTCCTCACAGCATCTCTGAGCAGCCGACGGAACGACTTTCAACCATTGGCTGTGGACCAGTTACGCAACATTCTCATGGACGTCTCTGGCGACGGCTTCACCTTCTGGGCTTGCTTCTCCCATGGCTGCACGCAGGCATTACGTAATTTCACATATGATAAACTCTTATATTATAATCTCCACGGTAAACAAGTGAATGATAATATTCATATAATAATGAAGCTTAAGAAGAACATTGATCTTAATGCTTGTATTTAATACCTGTTTTGTTTTGTTTTGAGTCTGTCTAACACTGGAAAAAGGATACTTGACAGTTTATTACAATACATAAAATTATGGGAATATAATATGTCTAGCCAATGGAGTTCTGAAGGTATATGTATGTATATTGTTTGGGACGCCTAGGTGTGGGAGCAATAAAAAGTATGCTGCTACTTGTCCCAAAGTCCCATTCGTCGACATTCATTCTTGCTTTACGAGTTGGTTTATGACTTCATTTTATGACTACGTAATTATAATGACTCATAAATGTGCATGTAAACATTGCACTGGACTTTACACATAACACTTTTTATCAAGTGTCAAAATAACACTTGGATACATAAAGATAACATCATTTACCTTCCCTCTCTTTACCTACCCTATACCGTTTTGAGATTCCAGCGACAGTAATAAACGCAACTGCTTGTAATAAGGGATTACCAAAGAGACCGAAATAGATACATTATTTTCTATACTGACGGCAATACATGCAGATTTGAAGTGTGCTATATGTTGTAGATGTCATGGCAAGTTTATAACTTCCTTTTTACATACGGTAATAATTATTTTAATAGATTTTAAATCCCTTCAATTCTTACATTATGAAAGATCAAGCGGCGCTTTGCTAACGTTGTGCCCGCTAACAAATTTTGAAAAAAATTGCTGCACGGTTTATTAAAAATACATTTACAACATAACTAACAAAATATTATTTTAGAACTAATTTGGTTATTGAATTTGGAAAATTATTTTCAAATTAAAGTGGCCAAGTTTGTTAACATACAACGACGTATGCAGCTTATTTAAAAATCAATGCAAAAAACAGAACTCCGGATATACAAAAATACATTTATTTAGTTATTACCGAGCACCATTAAAATTACGCTGATACATGTTGAATTATTTACCTTTTTACTTGAATTTAAATAATAATACACATAATAAATATTAAATAATATTTATTAAAAGTTATTAACTACAAAAGCATATACCCGAATGGCAGGCATTCTCACCCAAAAACAAGAAATGCTCACATACATAAATTACATCTGTAAGTAAACTTTGCGACAGAAATTAATTCAAATCAAACTATTACGAAGGACAAAGAAAGCAGGCAAATATGTCTCATCTGCATTTTTAACTTGTTAGCCAGAACTCAACTGAAGGCATTAGACAACGTTCGTGGCACAACTTAAGCACAAGTCGGGGTGTGATATTATTTCATGTAAAGCTTTTATCTTTTACAGCATTTTAAACAGCGAGTACAGTTAAATGTACCTATAGTTGTTTAAATGGTAAATCAGTTCACGATAAATTTTAAAATAATGATTTTGCATATATTTCAATGCTCACAGTCTTAGTTTACTGCACTATATAGTCTCCATAGGACTACCTATGTTAAGCTATGCAAAACAAGTTCCAGTTGTTAAGTAATAAGTAAATAAATTTAACAATTTATTTACTTACAATAATGCCCTGCTTCCAAACCAAAGAATTAGAATGAATAGTAAACCAAATATAAACAGCAAACAGCACCAAGGGGTCCGTCGAATTATTTGAACATCGAGGGTGTCCCAAAATTCTGCAAGAACCAGCAGCCTCATGCGAATAAATGAGAAAGTCACCTTTTTGAACCGAATCCGTTAGGTGGCTGCAGAAGTGAGAAAATAATTTTTAGGAAACGTTGTCTACCCACCAAAAATTTTAGCTTCCACCAGATGAAGCTACGAGATTAGAAAAGATAAGCATCATCGTTGTATCGACACTACAATTTGGATTTTTGAAGTTGTTTGAAGTTAGTTTGATTGTTGAATCTGATTCCAAAGTTGATTTCGCTATATAAATTCTATCATCTGATCTACTTGGAGTTTATTTTCACCATTTACTCCTCTTTATTTACTTATAAAGAATTTTGTTAAATACTAATTTTATTACATGACTTACATTAAAATCATTTTTATTTACATGTATAAATTATATTTTATAACTGCAAAAATATCCCTCAATTTACAATTTATTCAATGGGGAAGCCATGCCAGAATAATTTTAAAATATTGTGTGTAATGAATTAAAAAATATTCTGTTTGTACTCGTATCTGTCAGTAATATATACCTAAAAAATGCGTCATTGGAAATAATAAATTGTAGATGTTAAATTCTCCCAAAGTAAATGCATGTGTTGAAGTTGCCAAGTATCCCAAATACTTTTAGTAATGTAAACAAGAACATAAAATGTTTAAAATGTCGAATAAGTCGATATTCTTAAGATTCTATGAATCACATGCAATTTACACTGAAGTAAAAAGTAAGGAAAGGCTTGTAGAGTGAAGACAAATGGTTTAGACATTAGTTTTTCCTTGTAGTTTTTTCCCTGGGCACGTTTATAATAAAGAACCGTGAATGATACACATGTGTTTGTGAAAAATGTCAAAAATCATTTGACTGTGTTATCCAAGTTATTAGATGACAGTGTGCAGGCTAAATACAAGGTACGGAAGTATGAAACAATACGTATAGTATTTGAATTTTCATAAAGTTTGCTACAGCATTACTACACACTGCAGGATCCACAGTGAATTCAACGAATCAGCTTCCCCGCACAGTGTGAATGTATTTTAAAATGAGGAAAGCGTGGGAAGGCTTAACTAAAGAAATTTATTGTCTGTCATGCTCCTTATTAATGCCCGACTAAAAAGACATGGCCGAGATAGTAATACAGAGGACCTATGGGGATTGTCAGAGTTGGAAAATATGAGGCTGGCTTATTAATATTTAACGTGAACCATTAGGGCAACATACGAACAATGGATCGCGCCTCGTACAATCATAAATCGCTGAGTTTAAATTAACTTTATTAGTGTTAGCATCGGAGAAATTATCTGTTGTGCCGGCTAGAATTCTCTCTCTCTCTCTCCCTAAGAATTCCTTTACAACTCCCTCAAGTCCTTATAGTAATTTTATGTAGACACACTAAACCACAAGCTTGGATTGATGTTGTTGGTGCTCTCTGCATGGAAAATATAAAAAAAATAGTTGGTGGAGAAGGATGAAAACCTGTAGAAGAATGAGTAGGCGGTCTCTCTCGCCTTCTTTTTCTTGTATATATCTATGTATATATATATTTATATAATACTATGATATTAAAGTTAGTATACTTGTTGATGTTGATAAGCTATGGTTAAGAGCTGTAAGTTGAAGCAAGCCCCATGAATCGCCTCACGCTGATAAATAATGCAGGCCTTCATAGATTCTTGCTCAGAGTGAAAATTATTCGGCAGGCCATTACCTTCTTATTTATGAGTCTGAGTATCGTCAGTCTCCAATGAAACGAGTTCTCTTCGGAAAAGCATTTTCCATTGCATCGCCTTCCCATTAAACATATTATATCTTCTAGGGAGTCAACATTTCCACATGCCAACTCTATCTTATTGCACACTCTCTATCCATGTCTATCTTCATTAGAAACATGTTTGATAGGTAATATATACTGTATACGGGTTCGTTAAGGTGCATAAGACGTTATAGAAATGATCGAAGAAGGCTAGATTGAATTACCGGGATGAAGGTAATGTAAGGAATTTGGTAAAATCAAATATAACGTTACAAACATGAAAATAATGAAACGAAAATGAACATAACGCAGTCAACATGAACCGTAGGACAAACAATCACACAAAGATGCAACTTCGATCGACTTAAAGTAACTATCTGTAGAAATATGGATAGAAGTTCCACAGTATAATTCAACAAATAGAAAAACACACTGCAGATTTTAGAGCTTTGAGGTGCTTCTTAACACCAGAAAAGTATGTAAGTTGGTATAAAACCCAGCGGATCATCAAGTTTACATTCTGCCTGCTGTGTTTGTGGTACTGCGGATGGATCTAAATAATAATAAGAGAGTCAAGATGGTGATCATGAAGATGCTGCCTAGCTCATCTAACAATCGTTTCGTAATCACTTCATGCCGTGTTCTTTATTGGGATTATTGCATTTGCCACTCATAAATTTGACGGTAATAAATAATTAATAACAACAACCATATTAACTGTCTACCTTTTCTTTTTCTTTCCTATCCTCTCTGCTTGCTGGCTAGCCCTGTGCTCGATTCTGTAGGTCAGCCTCCTTTCCCTATAAATTACCCCGGGCGACGAATAAGTATAGAAATTTTAACTGATTTTACCAATTATATAGGCTCAAGCCTGATCGTGCCAGCCAATGGTACTAAAATTATAGTCTAAAGTATTTACGAGGAGTTCCAATAATCGGTTTGGCTTTATAGACTTAACTTTGCTCATGTTCTACTATCTGTTATACTATTTCTGTTATGCAGGAGTTGTCAATAGAATAATTATATTGGAAATGTGCATAACAAAGAAGATAAGACTTGTTTAGAATGCAAACACAATGTTGCACCACTTATTACCTCAGAAAAGTTTCATTCATGAATTCCCCATTGGAATTTTCATATATAATGAAAACAAGCAAGTATGCTCAACCCTTCTTCTCTATGTATAAAGCATACATACATAGTCACAACTTAGTGGTAGCATCGTAGGTAATCAATTTCTCAACTTCTAATTAAAAGCTGATTGCGTGCATAGTAATTATCGTATGTTACGGCTTGACAGCCAGAGCTTATTAAAGGTCAACTTCGTATAAATCTCAAGTGTCAAAATAAATAGCCAAATATCCCAAAAACCAATTACCTTTGTAAAGGATCCGACATATATTATGAGTCACAAATATTCACCAGCTAATTTATACATGCAACATGCGCGTCCCTCAACTTTGGTTGCAATACGTGAGCACAATACGTCACTTTATTGTTGTTACACAGAACCTTCATGTGCAAATTTTGTTTACGTTTTTGATTACGAAGATGCACTGAATTTATTCAAATTTTATTTAAAAAATTAATATTGCTTTAAATGGGAAGAAAATTACTGTAAATTACGCAAAAAACTTTGTAAATATGTTTGTTGATTTGTTTTAAATTGTAGTATACGTAGGACTTAAACTCGCGTTAAATCTCTGACAAAACTACAATTTGCTTTGAACTCGGTCTTAAAATCACTTTATATTCCACGTAAGCAGAAAAATCGCATTAAATCCAATAAAACCTCTGGAATGAAAGTAAAATCAACGAAAAAAACTAGCCAGACCGATCGATTAGCTGACCAAGTGACAACTAAAAAATCTAAAGGTTGACATCATTTGACATTCCATCTCATATACAGTTGCCACTTTTTTTTACAATAGTTCCTTATGTTCTACAAGCTCTTGAGAATCTTTGATTGTTTCTGGGTATAAGAGCAATAGTAGGATGTATTGTTCTGAGTATTTTTCGTGAAAATGAGACAGTGCTATAAGGCCAATAAAAGTATAGAAAGGGAAATCCTTCAACCATCTCTTTGTGTATGATAATATAAGGGAAATGGAAAGTTCCACTGTGGAAGTTTAAAAAAAGAATTCTTTTGAAATCCTTTCTTTGTTTAGATCATCAATATAAAAATAAAAAAAGGATCAATTGAATCCTTTTATTTTCTCGTGAAGATACAATATAAATCCTTTTAGTTAGGGAAGATACAATATAAATCTTTTGGGCTGAGGAAATGCAATACAAATCCATTGGGTTGAGAAGATGCAATACAAATCCATTGGGTTGAGAAGATGCAATATAAGTCCCTGGTGTTAAGAAAGGGTCAGTGATGCTTTTTTCACTTTCTGGAAGTTTTTTAGAGATAAAGATTCTATAAATGGACAGTCATAAAAAAGTTGGTACACTACCTGAATGACAGCCTGCTGGCCGGTGCAAAAGGAAATGAAACTTTTTCCTACAAGACATTTTCCTTTAAAATAGTTTAATATTACTGGATACATAATTTTAATATACAAAATGTAAGTTACAATCTGAATTTTAACAAATTTTGAACCCCAGATTTGAATAGCATGTTTTGTAGAAATAAAATGTATTAAAAATAATTTATAAATCAATTTGTACAACAGATTGTTGAAATAAATCGAAATTATGAAAATATAATATGAATTACAACTGATTGGAATGTTGTTCCGTTTAGTTCCAAAACTCTTCTTCCTCCTTTTGACCTTTTCCGCAAACAAAGCTTTTACTTGAAGCCATTTGCCTTTAAAATCCGAGCTCTACTTGAAGTGCGTGAAAAATCGCTGACGCGTTGTGCTTGACGTACTGCGGACTTATTGCTGGTGGTCGGGTGTCATAAAAGAGCCCTTTACTTTTATTGCCCCATTTAATTCCTGTATCTTTTTGATTTGTGAGCCATTTTCTTCTGTCTCGGACTTGAGACCTGAAATTTTCAAAAATCAATTTTATTTTATTTTCAGCTTCTAAATTCATTTTGATATGAGAATTTTATTTGTTTTTTTAATGCTTTTAAGTATTTCTTTAATGTATTAAATGGTATTTTATTGCGTTTATGTATTAAAAAAATTATTGTGCATTAAATTTGTTGGTATATTTTAATCCTTTTATATATTTATTTTATTATTTTGTACATACAAAAAATATTTAAATTCGTTAATGTATTTTCAAACTTGTAATTAATTTATATTATTTTACAGTATTGAATTTTTTATTTAAATTTATTCGTCCCTTCCTTCGTTAATTAAAGCTTGATCAAGCATTGTATTTCACAAGCAAAATGATTTACAAACTCTGCCAAGAAAATTAGCTTGGAGGGTTGTGACATTTAATGTTATTTTTTTTGTAATGAATATTTAAAAAGCCGTTACTAAAGCCAAAACATTCTTATTACAATTCACATCACGCGAAGCAATTCCCGCTTTATATATTGTTGATGCGTGCATTCAGTGCATGCCCAGTGGCCTGATGAATGAAAATCCAATAACAAGAGCAATACAGATACAGTGTATGTGGCTGGGATGAAAATACGGAATCTATCTAGTATCCTTTATCTTTTATACAGCAAATGTTCCACTAAAAGTACGAAAACTCATGTGTATGAGTTTTTCCTTGGAATTTTCAGGCCTGAGAGATTTCCGGGAATTAAGTTTGCCATAATATAAGCGTCACTATAATACATGTGTATATGTATATGTATACAAAAGAATTTCCTGTTTTCAGCAATTTCCTCAAGCATGTTTAAACTCGTTTCATCATTTACGGGCTTTCGGTCGTCTGTAAAGATTCCGGGAGAGCTCCACGGCTGCTGCATATTTGAATATCATATCCTTATAGATGTTTCTACTTGAAAAAGGGGGAAGCTGAAGAAAAATCCTGAGAGCGTAGAGCATGGGAAGCAAAAGTAATTTGCATTTATCACTAAAGCACATAATCCCATCTGAGCTAAAAACTTCCACTCCGGATAGATTTAGGAGTGGAGGAGCTCAATTACATGGCTCAAGCCGCGAGAGTTCTCGGCTATATGGAAACACAAAACTCAAAAGCGGGAATATCAGCATAGATCTTCATGCAGGGAAAATAAATACGGAATTTTAATCTTCTGCATTATAGGAACGTGTCTTCTCTGGTATTATTTTAATAAAGAAAATAGCTATTAAATTCAAAATTTAGTTTTTATAATAATGTGTATGCCCATTCTTAAATTACAATGTGAATTTCATGTTGAAAATTATAGTCTTGTTTAGTACTGCAAATTTTTAGTTCTAATGTAAATTTCTATACTTTAAAAAGTGGATGTTTAAGCTTGAATTTCGATTTGAAACCGTTGATACCACAACTATAAAAAGCTATAAGGAATATAAATAAGGAAGGAGAGTGCTTGAAAGTTTATCATGCAGATATTACAACATAGCCTTTACTTCTAAAGGATCATGCCTGATGCACTGGAGAGAAGTCCCGAGCCGTAGTCGGAAATGCTGGTGACCCTACGGAGGATTCCGAAGAGAATAGGCAGTTTCACAAGGGATTTTTTGAGTTATGTCAATTACCTACAGAATCTACAGGGTCTACCAAAAGCTTTCCCATAACTTCCTAGCATTACTGTCAAGGCATGTTTTTGGTATACATACTCTGTCTACATCTCCAATAATTTCTTTAACCAACTTTAATATTTCCAATTTATAATTTTGCCAAAAATCTTTGCTCTAAAATGACATTTTTTTTAGAAATCAAATCACAAAAACTCCACAATTATTGGAGAGTCAGTTTTAAGAAACTTTACCATCTAAACTGTGGCTTAGGCAGAAGAATTGAAGGTAAAAGGAACTAAAAATCTGGACACCTTGGGCATATTTTGAAATGTGATTTTATACAGGAGATTCTGTAATAGTCTCAAAAAGGATCCTCTTTCTCTTAACCCTCCTCGTCTTCTTGGTATTTGTGCCCGCTTGGATCCCCTTGATAAAACTATTTTTTACGTAATGCCAAGGTTTCCTTGGAGTAGTCGTCATATTTTTTTCCCTACACGCGAGACTCCCTTCGGAAATTATATACATGACACTCCTCCACACAATCCACTCTTTGGACACATAAATACTCCACCTAGATTCTTATTAGCTTGCGAGTTCTGACAACCCTTTGGATGTTTTTTATAAACCTCTGTAGGTTTACATATATAAATGTATACTATGTTATTACCTATTCCTAACACATCGAGAGACTGGTTTTGTTTCTTTTTGTCGTCCTTCTATCCACAACTTCACAACTACATAATATACGCTCCTTGAACAGGATCTACCCCCGTGCATTCTTTTTCCAATTGTCCTTTCAACTTGGCAAAGGATGCAAGAGAGAAGTGAAGAATTATTACTGCATATTAGGCTTGTAAGGCATACGGACACTGTAACTTACATATGTACAAGCCACATATAGGGAAGGTAAAAGAGTTAATAACAGATTGAAAAGCAATTTATTGCTTTGGGTCAGAATGCTTTGTGGTCTTGTACGAAATTGTAATACCTAATTATTACCAGACATAATTTACAAATGAGACAGTTTTATCTTCATCTCTTTCCACGAACATGCTCTTGTTGTTACGCTTTAGCATTGTACTCCATTGCATTTCTTCCCAAAAAATTATTTGAAAGTGAAACTTGTAATTTTATCTTTTTATATTAGAACACTCCACCAATTATACACAACCCATTATAAATACGGAGCCAATGCTAAAATTACAGGAATTGGGGCAACCCTAAATTACATCATATGAGAAGTTAAAAAAATGTTGAACGTCTCTCTCACTTTCAACGAGTTTCTTAGGGAGTGATTTCTACAAAGTGAAATTATTTTTGTTGATTAATAACATTTTTAGTAAAGGGTTACGTGGAAGTATTATAGATTTTATTATCGAAACAACTTAGCTTTCGAGAACAGTCAATACTCATCGTTCGACGAGACAATATAATATTTTTGTTGATGTTTTGGGACATAAAAATAGTAAATATTTCTGTAACAGAACTGAAGATATATAAGTAAATATAAACCTATTGCAAGTACAAAATACAAAAACTGAGCTCCGACGAGGATTAAAGCCAAGACTAGAATTCCAGACTATCACAGAATCCTGGAAAGACGGCGGCATTAAAACTGAAATTGTAAAATATAGCAAAGAATATAACTGCCATTTCCAGGCTACTTGCAAGATTTAAGGATGCATGGAGCAGTAGTATAAGGAGGAAGTATAATGCCCGACGGATGATGATGATGATGCTATGAAAGTCATGAGGTTATCACCGCCTCGATGCTTGCAATTCTATAGTACTAGTCGCGGTGCTGCTAATGTATACGGAAGATAAAACTACCGAGTTAATTCCCCATCGACTTTTCGAGCCATTGGTTTTGAATTGATAAGTGTGTTGGAAGTTGACAAATGTCCATTATAGTAAAGTCAGTGGCTTTTGGCTGCTACCAAAATATCATCGTGGCAAGTCCGTAGGTTTAATCAGGGCCTACATAGGTATATGTATTAATGATTACCAAAGGGTTAGATGTGTTCTGCCGCGGTTGTTCCCGTGTCGAAGAAAACGAAGGACAAAGTATAAGAACACTATCTGTACACTATAAATATAGTGGAGGAACGGGCGGAATTTCCTCAGCCGCTCTTTTCAAAGTTAACAATGTCTTGTATAAATGTTTTAAGGTATATATAGATAAAGGTACATATAGATCTACACTGATACATACATACTAAGTATGTATAAATACAGTATAAAGAGTTACATGACAACAAAAAACTTGAATGCAAGGTATACGCAGAAATTGCCTCAGAATACAGTACAAAGGTTAGCACGATACTTGGGATTACCGAGTTTTGCTTTGTATGACATGTTATTTTGTGATGCTTATATATACACACATATATCTATACATAAATTTATGTAGTTACAAGCATTGCTCCTGTAGCGTCTCAAAGTATTGGCTATGGTTATACACACCGTTTGTGTGTTAGGGAATCTCGCTCGACGATGCTCATAATGATAGATCGGGAGAGTGTTAATTCTCGTCTCACGTCCCTGTATATATTTATGAGAGACAAAATGGCACTTGGCAGACATTAGAGTGACTTTGGCGTAAAGTCGGTGGGATTAAACGGATGAGAATTTCGTTCGACTTTCTGGTCACACAACGCCCTGATGGCTGTACACGGCGGATGTTCGCAGATTATATATTAGGGCATATTGCCCTCGCCTTTGGCCTCTTTTCCCTCCGACTTTTCCTCTCTCTCTCTCCCCAGCAACTACCTCCAGTCTCTGATTTTCACGTTCTATTCTTACTGTAAATACACTTCGCGGAACTTTGTAGACATCATACACTTCAGTGCTTATAAGTAAAGGAAACTTGATACATACACTAGGTCTGAGTAAGGATGCATGACACACCTCTGTGTATTAAGGACGCATGATATACATTTCAATACTTACTCAAGGCAAGGGTTCATACTACACCTAAATACTTGGAATGCCTGATAAACTAACAATGCACACGTCCCATCTCAAAACTCTCAAGAATACATGTACAACTACCAAAGCCTTGCCGGGAATTCCTGATGCTCCTCTTGAAAACTTCAAATGTGACTTGATACGTTAGGAATACATGTTACTATATAAGCGTGGATCTACTAGAATTTATACCAAAGAAATTTCTGTTTGCATGTAAACAAAATATCATGCATGTTTATCTAGAGTTTGAAATATTTATATGTAGATACCTATACATATATGAAAATCCTATATGTAAACAAATAAAATAGTAGGCTGTATAAGAGGAGCTGCTGCTGTATCTCCAGAGCTGCAAGGCAACGATAATGTTATTTATGGTGAATGAGGGCTAACGACTCCAAAACTGATCCATAGACACAGGAGGAATAGACGAACCTCAGTAGACTCCAACTTGTTCGGATTTTGCCAATGAGACTCCTAACGACTTCCCATATCGCACGCACCAGCAACTCGCCATAGTTATCATTCCCAACGTGCTCCGAAAGTCTATAAGTAACTTGCGTCCTCGTTACTTTCTAATTCGAAGGACCTCATGCATAAATACTAATGTGTTCCATATACTGAGCATATACATATTGACACCAATGCAATGCATAAGTTTAGTATAGACCTTCATCGCAAAAGAAACCGAAACCAAGAATCAGAATAACATGCATTGTTTTATAGTTGTTTCTTCTATTTTGCCTCCATCATCACAACCACAATATTCTCCAATTTTTTCAAGCCTGTAAAGAAGAGTTAAAATTTTAAATGACATGTTGTAGGGGGTTATAAAAGCAAGTTTAACTTTGTGAAAAAAGTGTAAAACTTGTTTTAGCAAGTTAGTTATAAGCATTTTCAAGCTATTTAAAGCTTGTGTTAGTTAGAAGCTTCTGTAAGCAAGTTTGAATGTTGTTCATGCAAGTATTAGAAGCTCATTTAAGCATGTTAGAAGTTTGTAAATTAAAAACTTGTTTTTAAGCAAGTTAGAAGCCTCTTCAAGTTAGTTAGAACCGTGTACCGTTTTCCAATAAGCCGAAACATGATCAGTGAAATGTCCTGCTGATCAGGATCAAGTTTTTTTAATCAGAATCTCACTAGAAAACCATGTCCTATTAGGAAAACATGGTTTAGAATGGCTACCGCAGTGAATGGTTAACAATTGTCAATAATATTGACATTGGCGATAGTCAGCGCACAATAAAGGCAGGAAGTAAAATAGGGATTTGAAAGGACGCCATTGGGGTAAAAATGAGAAAAGTTTCTTTTTTCATCTCAACAATTTTTCCCAACAAGTTTTTTTTTCACTGATGCTGTTCTATACTATACAAAGAAAAGAACAAGTTCAATTGAGTAACTTTTTTCCAAAACTTATAGTTGCTGGTGAAATCCACTGCAGCAGCTATGGATTACGAATTGTACACGCGGGCTCATAAAATGTACTTGTTGTAGATTCTCCTTCCAGCACTGTGGACTGTGTATAAAGCAAACACATATAAACGGGAGGACAGCAGGATATGGAATTGAAAAAGTTTTTCGCTCCCGCCTAATGGCCTCCCTCTGTCCATTTTCACTTCCCTTTTTCACCAACTTTTCTCCACCAGCATGAGTGACAAAAAGAAATTTTTTGCAACTTGCTCCAGGAACAAATAAATGAAAAAAGTTTCAGTTCTTTTCTTTTTCTACAGTTGTTCCGACTGTCCGGCAATATTCCCATGAACTGCTACCCCTTCCTAATTGTAAGTTTCCTTTGTATGTACCTGTGGACACTAACTAATGTTCCCGCAAATTTCAATCTCCAATATTACAAACCTGCTTGTGCCCTTTTATGATTTTAATTAGTTCTTGGTCAATCCTACGCCTTTTGTTTTGTTAATATTTCAAGATTTCTAAAATTGAAAACGCTTAAAGGGTGTTTACACTGTATTTCTGTATGAGATGCTAGTCGAAAATTGAAGTTAAAACAGAAAACTGAAAACAGATTCCACAATTACACTAGAATCTTCCAAAAAACTGTAAAAAAAGTCAAATTTAAACTCAAGGGAAGAATCAAATTCAAAACACGATGGACTTTTTGCGAAATAAGTATAGCACAGTAGGGATTTGTAATAGTCTAAGATGGCTCTCCACTGTCCAAAACACATTCTAACTTGATTGATTCTGTACCTTGGTCACTTTGTGCATGCGTCTCTTGGGCTCAATTTCCGAATTTTTATTTGTTTTTGCACCGTTCTTCCTGTCTCCCTACCAAATTTAACTTTTTATTGCTTTTTGTCTATTTCTTTTACGATCCTCTCTGCCTTCCTCGGAACTTCCTTAGCTTTTCTAAGCCCAATAAAATTTCTCATTTTAACTTCCAGCAAAATCGGAAGTTTGAAACCATTTTGCTAGGAACATTCTGTTAAAGATACTTTTATAAAAATTAACACGATTTCCCATTGACTTATAACGTACATAGTACTGATTATCATAAGGAATTTATGACATTTTAGTACCTTAATTTGTAATTTATATATGCATATTAGTTCATATATTAATTTATTCAAAATAAGCCAACCAAGAGCATAACATTGTGGTGGCAAACACTGTTATTCATAATTCCTAAGCGGAATACCCTCAGGAATTCAATTGAGTTTACCCGGAGTAATAACAAAGGACGAGCATCAACACGGAGGACCCCTTAAGGAGCCTATGAGCCGAGTTGAATTGAATAACGAGAATTAAGAAAGATCCTTGAAGATGGCCTATGATTGGTGATAATGGTAAGGATTGAAGCACCTGGGGCTAGGGAGTCATGAATACCAATGAGAATTGACGAAGGAGTGTTAAGTGGCATTCAGTGTGTGTAGAGCGTAACCAACAGTTTCTGAAGTCTCGATGTACATATTTTATGGCATCTCAAGAGACTTCAGGGTGTTCCCTGTATTTATCATGGAGTAAGAAAACCACCGTAGTGTACAAATACGAAAGCATTATATAAGGTATTTTCTAGTACTCTATATATGTACAATGTTAGATGTGCTTGAAAGTGCATATACATAGCCACATCGTATCGTAATTGATGTAAAGAGAGAGAGAGAGAGAACCCAAACAAATCGGCATCAAAGACAGAGGGCTAAAAGGTTAAAAAAAGTTGAAAGTTTTTTTTGTGGTCGGCCGAGCAAGCTGAAGATTCATGTTCTGTCTTGAATTTCCACGTATGAGGGAAACTGAAACCTGCGGGGTTGGTGCTTTAGCCCTATGGGTGCTTCCTATAACTTATTACTCTCCCTGAAGTTATACACAAGATATGTTATTACTGGGCACAGGTTTTTTAGTCTTATAAATTTACAGGTGTTCATGTCCAACTGGCTCACGTACTAAATCTTCTTGTTGTTATTTTCTTTCATTATATGTACTATTTATTTCACCCAACCTCCATTGGGATAAAAATTGAATATGGACTCCATTTTGAAATGTATTTTTGGTCAATGTTCTTATTGAAAAAGTCTTTTTATTTCATTTAATTTATTTTTGCAGTTCTTGTATCTAAAATTTTGGCCTAGTGCTGACTTTATATAATTTCATTTTCTTTCTTCTTCATATTTTTTTATTTACATATTAAATTTGTATTGATTTTATATTTTATTTTTTAGTAAATTTTAATATTTCTAATTTATATATTTTATTTATATTCATCTCCGCGCTATCTTTATCCAAGCACTTTCAAACCTCATATTCAGTGTGAATCCAACTTAAAAATTCGACTATAATAATAACATAGTAATAATAATACTCTGTAATATAAAATATCTAAAAAAATGATTGTGTGCATCATATAGTAAATGTTGCTTGTGTTGATAACATTTGTGATAATGATAGCGTTATAAGTAAAATGACTCCTCACTTTAATTCACGCAACTATTAGGAAGATAATCTTTTTCAATGATGATGATGATGATGACAAGAAGGGAAAAAAGCAGTCACAAAGATGAGAACACACACACACACTAATCGTAAAAAAATTTCTCAATGAATTTAGCCTTGTTTGCCTTTTGTATGCATTTTACTTATTGTCCATATATATAAACTTGACGTCTGCTTAGAAGACATGTGGTACGTATAGATATGTGCGTACACACAACGACAGACTGGAAGAAAGTTTGCGACAAGAAGCCAAAAGGGAAAAAAACGTATAGGGGATTCTCTCATCAAAAATTTCATGGCGTCGTAAACTTTACGTTATGCTCTACTTTATGTTTCTACACACCTAACAAACTTTCATTTTCTGAACTACAAATATGTATATAGTTGTGGGTAATTTCCCTGTGCTTGTCCCAACATGCTTGAAAACATGCAAGAGGGCATTTCTCCTATTTTTGTTACCCATTCGGCAATTCATTTGTAATTTTCTGGTGTTTCACCGCCACTATTTCGATATTTATGGAACATCCGACATTCTGTTTTTCACTTGTGCTGTCGCCAGTTCTTCCACACTTTACATATTTCAATCTTCTTGTGAGCATTCCTGAACCCTGCTTCTAAGCGTTTTACTCAGGCTAGAATATTTAATTAAATAATAATATAACTCACAATTCCAAATGCATTTTAATGGGTATGATTTAAAAGTTTAGAATGAGTACAACTTTGTGCTGATATGATTGTTTTAATTGCATTAAAATTTGGTTCGAATTTAAATAACTACAAATGTTCAATAATGCTCAAAAGTACTTAACAAATTCTTAATAACCTTATTTTAATATGTAGTAACGAACAATAAATACTTCTACAAACTTTTCTCAAAAGATAAATTTGTTTTTAAACTCGTTTAAAAGTTTTAAAAACAAATTTACATATAAATTCAAGGAATACATTTAAAACTTTTTTAAATAAATTTCTAAAAAAGGATAAAAATTGCCAAACTCCAAAAATATGTCTATCTAAGGCTTCGGTAATTTTTCCCACTACCTTTACTATTAAGGAACTGAAGAGCGATTAGAATTGGAATAAACGGAAAGAAGCTAGCTATTCATTGTGGCTAATCTAAATAAAATCTGCAAAAGAGGAATTTTATTTTATATAAAAAAATAACATTCCAGAAATTTGAAAATAGCTATTTTATGAAAAATTGAAAAATAACTATTTTTTGAATTGCTTCAGAAAATACATATAAACTACTTTATAAAACAGTTGCAAGCGGAGACAAAATCGACGACACTTTATTATAATATTATAGTACGTACATATATTTTGATATGAAAAATGTATAGAGCATTCTCCCTTATAAAACTTGCTTATTCATATAAGGGTCGGGTGTCGTCTTAACTGTCTTTGGATTTTTTCTCGCAATAAATTCTCCTTATCTGAGTCTTATGACCCCCCTCCCGGATCCGGGTATTCTGGCGTAGTGAACTCGGAGCTATCTCAGCGGGAGTGAAGTACATATACATACACAAGAAAGAGTGAGAGAACAAAGTAAGAAAAAGAGAGAATGAAAAAATATAGCAAAGTAAGAAAGAGGAAAAAGAGATAGAGAGTATAAAGTATATAAGGAATAATAAGGGAGTGAGTGAAGGCGAAGAAGCGAAAGCGATGACATTCATTCCCTGGAGAGAAAAACGGCCGCACTTTGCCCCATCCCATAATACTGTATATACAGGACTTTCTCAACTACACTCTTATAACCATTTTTCCTTGCACTCTCATGTACCGCGCTCTCTTCTCTCTCTCTCTCTCTCGCCTCCATTTCTCTCTCGCTAGAAAACTTGTTCCTCTTCTTCCTCCTTTTTTTTTGCAAAAATTTTCCCCATAAATTAAAAGCTCTGAAACTCTGCTATTTCTCCATTGAGGGAAAAAAACTTAATGCACCGCCAGCAAGGACCATCAAGTATAAAGGATGTGGAAGAGAGGAAACGGCTCGTCTTCATTACCCGCATAAATCCTCTAAAATAAAATAGACTTAGTGGAATCGCTCGTATAATTCAACCCTTCTAGGCCTTTACGATATATGTATAAGGTTCCTTATACAAAGTCTCTTCATGAAAAAGTTCTATATTTGTTACATTAGTACAGCTGTGGATATATATACGACTGCGTTTGCTATGTACCCTGCATACAAGTCCTAAGGATTTCTATAATGATTCTATATGACCTGTTTTAAATTGCTTTAGTACTCCACTTGTACAGCTCCGTCCTATGAAAATCAAACCGGAGCCAGTGAATTATGATGTGCAATTTTGTTGAGGGAGATGGTATATATGTATATACATACAGAAGTATTTTCAAAGTAGTAGGAAATGACAGACCAAGTGCTGCTACTATACATGCAGTGAGCTAAACTAGAAGAAAAAGCGAGAGATTTTTAGACTGAGAGTAAAATACTATTTTTCCCACTGTCTATATGAGCCTCGTAAATCTGACGAAGCATTTCCGCAAGGAATTTTCGACTATAAACGGATTCTTGGAGTCAGTCCCATGTGTGGAAAATATTACGATTTACTGATTTACTTTGGAATTTTAGGACGCTTGATATAAACGAGCATGCTCGCGAATATAATTGCATCTGGAATATTGACTGTTAGTGTTGAAATCAGAAATATTATTGTGCATGAATTTTTTTTGAAAAATTTAGATAAGCAAGGCTAAAATTTACATTAAGTAAATTCGAAAACATTTTTGTATCACATATCTTGTATTTTAAGAACATATATTACATACGTTTTAAATACTATGGAGAAATAAAATTTATTATGTATTATTATAAAATTGTAGGTATATTAAGTAGATTAATGAAGGTACTATAGTTTATTTAATGTACTATACTACATAAAATAAATTCTGAAAGTCACGTCATTGGTTGCAGCATCACAAACGGAACATGACAAGATCACAAAATGGATTTTAAATACTTGTCATAATTCGAAAGCTCAATACAAACTGCAATAAAACATAGTCTACATACGTAACGTCCATTGTTATATTGGAATTCATAGCATGGGAACGACAGTCTCCCTAACTTCCTGTTCCGGTTTCTGGTTCCAAAACTAATTGCTGAATTGTCAAGTGCGATTATTCGGATCTGTCATGATGCTTGAACATTTCTATTATTTCATGTTTGCACTGCTATGATGCTTCTATTTTTATCCATGTATCTATCTGGAGTTGATTTGATACTCTCGCACTCATGGCTACTCTTACATTCACCCCTTGTAGCTAAAGACTGACCATGAATTATTTTCTGCACAACGCTCAAACTAGTCACGGGCAATGTACTCAAGTATTTAATGCTATTCGTAGTATGCATACATATACGTTCTCTGTAATGTCCGTAGTGCTGGTTGTATGGAACGTGCTCCCCTTTTGCATATGATTATTTTAATATGTACACTCTAATGCTGTAAATACACTTAATATATTATAGGTTACTAATATAATATAGAAACTACTGTTATTGTACAACACAGATCAATGTATGACAAAGTGGGACCTCGCTCCCACCTTTTCATTCCAGATTGTCCGTGCACAATGGATTTTTAGGCTGATGCTCCAAATACAATGAAGCACATTCTACAATGTAATCAGTCATACATCCTCACAAGTATAATGACTCGCTTTGGAACACATCAGTATGTGTACAGTGACTGATTCACACGTATCTACATATTGGTAATGTATACTTACATAACATTGGTATATAATACATACTGTCGCACTACCAAACACGAATTAGTAAAGATAAAATTAGTATTATTGTCATTCAATCAGACTTCCCATTTACAGTCACCACTGCTATGGTTTCACATGGAAATGGACAATCGACTGACAATCGAAATCCTATTGCTTATCATAATTGCCATGTTCCCACCCTTGGAGAGGCAGGAACACATGAAAACCGTCGAATGTCATTGGCACTGTATTTAAGTTTGTGACCCGATTCGTGCAAGTTACTAAAATGTATTATGTGAACTTGTAAAGCTTCATGTGATGTTACTGTATTGAACTTAAAATGCATCAAAAGCACTATATGGTACTATGGCTTGTGTGAACTGATTTATCATTCTGTTGATTTGTGTGCGTGGACTATAGTGTGCCGGGATTTATGTGCACTGATTTGTGATGGACATAGTGATTACACCGAAATGGCTGCTGTACGAGTGGCCATGAGAACGAAATCAGATTAGCTAAGGGTGCTAGACAGTGTGACGAGGGTGGATTTAAGGTTGTTCGAGGAAATTCAGGTCCAATTCAAACCTCATGTTATATAGAAATACAAGTACGTAAATCTACAGCTGAAGAAACACATATACATAGTATTATTGTCATAAGTGCGTGTAAAATAAATTATGAACAAACATCTATACAGCCACCCACACACCCGCTGTACAGAGTATAGTAATGATTTCGAGGGAATGGGAAAAGTCGTAACAATAAAAGCAGTAGCAATAAAGTATCGTAATGATGTGAAAATTTGGGAGATAATCATAAACAGAGTAAAGGTCAGGACGGGAATACCCGCTATGGATCCCCTCATCGTTACCATCTTCGTGTTTCGTATATTTACGCTTAATATCTTCTGGAAATGTGACGCACTACAGTCGATGTCTTATTACTCACTATGTACAGTAATACTCTCCATCATATCTTGTTGCTTATGTTAATACATGTACTTAATACACTGCACAGGCTCAAGTATTTTCACACGTATGTATGTAGATCCACGTTCATGTAGGACGAAGGATGAGCTCCCGAAAAATATTCTTTTCATTTCCAAAAGTCAAAATGGTGGTCGTTAAGCATAATATTATCTGTCGTTGGCAACAACTACGGACTGTCATCATAGACGAGGGCTGTGGACGATGATGACTTGTAGCTGCATTTTTGTTTATACATACAATGCCCGTCCATAGTTCTTGAGAGGAGGAAGACCCTATACACTTGTACTTACACATGAATGACAAATGTTTTTTTAATCCTCGAAAGTGTTATCTTAATGAGTACTCAGTGTATCTTTTACAAGGAAATAATAATTTGAAACGTCGTCCAGTTCCCATCATAGCCCGTTAAATGTTCCAAGCTCGACAGTAAAGAAAGCAACAACTACCCCACAACAACGATGACGACGAGAGGCAGGCAGGGAAGGCACACACAACAACGGTAAGTACCTTGGAAACACATTGAAACCAATGGGCTACACGTACACATAAGGATATAAATGGAGTCAGTCAAATGCCGGCTAACACCGCCATTCTAAACACTATTTAGCTTCGTATATAGCACCAAAAAATAACCAACAGTCACTAGCCAGGCTTCTGGAATATTTCCCGCACTTCAAACTCCCGTTGTTTGCATTACAATGCATTATTCAAAACCTGGTATGAAGACTAGAATAGTATTAGCTTTTTAGCTCTGATTATTTTCCTTATTAATAAATTAACTACGGGTTTGACAACTACACACCTTTAGCAGTTTGGGATTTTGGGATAGATTAAAATTATTATATTAATATAAATTGAAAATTAATCTACTTGTATAAGAATATTAAAGTACGGATTCAATTAAAACTTATGAAATACTAAAGTCAGCAACAATTGTGCATGAATTAGAAATCGAGAGGAGTTAAATGTAGAAATTACCAAATATATTTTCCAAAATCCCCAAATCTGTTCCACTGATCCCGATGTCCAGAGCAGTACTGTTAAAAAATTAGTGTACGGACTAATGTCAGGCAGGAGAATAAGATGTCAATGTATTAATCAAACGGTGTGTACGTATTTCTATATATAACGGTTCAGAGTAACTGTAAGTTTTTACAGCTTATTCTGTCTCACTTTTATATGTATGTGTGCATAAAAGATAGAAGGTAAAAAAAGGATATCGGTGCAGGGGACATTTTCAGTGTGTCAACTGTTTCTCACGGATTTATGACTTGCCTCCGTGCAGGTTACGGAATTCTTCTCTTTAAATCCTGAGCAAGCAGGACATTATTGTGTACAGCAGTGCTAAATAAAGATAACGAACTCTTTTTTACTCCGGTCATAAATGCTTACCTCTTATTGAGTCATTGATGGAAATAGGTCAGGTTTTCAGGAGACAATGGCTTCGTCGTCCTTTGGAGTCAAAGTGTAGCAAAGGTTTGAGATCAGAATTCTTTTGTCAACTTACCTGGTTGGTGTTGGGAATGCTGTTACATAATCCCTTAGAGATATTCTTGACTGTAATCTATTTTAGGGGGCTTTAATTTTGATTTTTTTGCTTCTGTCCGCGGGTCCACAAGAACTTGAGAGTGTCTGTGGCGTAAATGCACCTTTGTGATGTTACAATTTATCAAGGAAATATATATTATTATCAAGACCGCAGAGATTGATTTATAATAAAATAGTATGAAGTATGAAATGATATTGACATATTATGAAAACAAATTAATTTCCATAGTAAAAACAGATAACTCAATGAAAACAATAAAAAATCTTTAACTAAATATATGTATAATGAAGACAAAAAAAATATACAGCGATAAAAGGTTAACACAAAATAAATAAAATAACAGTCAAATAAAAGTCATGACTCCATAATAACATTGATAAAAGGCGTGACTTCCCCAATACAGAAATTAATAAGGAGAAATCGATTCTGACAAGTTTGAGGTGGCGAAGCAAGTTTCGAGTTAATAAAAATGTCTAAAGCCATAATCTTTGATGATGTTCCAATCTAAAATACATAAGTGTAGGAAGGGAGTAGCCACAAGACAACCTGGAGGATACAACAGAGCTTTTCGTGGTCAATAATGAGGAAGGGAAGGAATAATAAGAAAAGGCTTGAGAATTTATGACTGTTATTTAGTTTGGTTGGTGGAGCAATTCAAATCCTGTGGTTTTCCATATTATTGAGAGAGAGAGAGAGAAATCCTTGTTCCATCATGGGCGGCTTATTTCCCTTTGAGATGCGTTCGCAATTCAAGTCCATTAGTGATTCGGACTTATGGTCAATGTAATAAAATGAAGGTCTAAAGAGACGCTTGATTGCATTTTATAGCCTTTTCTTCAAGCATATAATTTCTTGGGGCCTTGAAGCATTTCGATGCATGTACACACTGCACGCCGTTGTGAGTTTTTTGTAGTCTTATCTACTAAATTGGTATTTACCTTATGCACTCGGAGGTGTATACAAAAGATGTTTCATAGCAGATACTTGTTTCTTGGTAAAGCTTTGGGTCTTGGAATCCTCAAACTGCGATGCACTTTTTTACACAAAAGATATCCGAAGGAAGTGGGTTATTCCCTCATTACAATGGACATAATCGGAAATATTTTTTAAAGGTGAAATCCGTTGTAGGTCTATCACTGTGTTTTTAAGGCATTTTTAATGATTGTTGTCCTCGATTCTGAATTTCGGAATGGTGTTGCGACTAAAATGAGAAATTAAAATGTAAATTAACTTTTGAGCTATAATATAAAATTGAGAATTCAATTAGAAATTGTGAACTATCGTTACATTGGGAATTGTATTATAAATAAAATAAAATATGGATAATGTTCAAAATAAAGAACACAAGTAATCAAAATAGGTAACTGGTTTAAAATTTGTTCAAGCTTGCTTTTGAAAAATTCTCCACAAAATTCCAAGCAGTACACAATTGCCCACGGATGCATGATTTACCTTCACTCCATTGAGTCCGTCCGTTCCCCTATCATTAACTGTAGTCCCATATAAATTATGCTAATGTCCCATTGCCACTCATCTAAATAACAGGTTTATCAGAATTTATCTCAAGAGAAGTCGTATATGTATCTATAATATTATACAAGAAGCCGAAACCAAAATCAGAGAAGGGGCTATCTATGATATGCTTTCCTATACAGTTACTGCTGCTAGACGTTGATCTATTCTTAAAAATGTAGAACGTGATTTGGATCATAAGTCCATGCAAGCAGGAACGAACGTTGAGTCCAGACAAGTCGTCCAGTATTAAAAACTCTGGCACTGTTCTTCTTGTTACTATCCAGGGATATTATATGTATATGTTGTGTACACATTTGTATGTATGTGTTGTTGTATATGTATATCTACCTCTATACAGCAAATTAGATACATAGGCACTCCTTTATTTTTTTGTTCGGAGCTGCCGTCCCGACTCCTTGTAACGACCATTATAGTTCCATAAGTGACTGAGAAATGTGGGGATGCTTTTAGTCTAATTAGAAAAATTGCCTTTTATCCCTTCCGTCTCAAATCTCAAGTACTCACACAATCCCGATTATATATCAAAACAGAAATGGAAGTAGCAGTCATGGGGTAGCAGGGTGTGCTGGAAATCTAGATAATTTTTTCAAGCTATTCTGGAAGCATGTATGTATAACCATGGCAACTCTAAAACTTCAGATCAAAAATATATTTATTTATTTGTTTTTCAAATTAGTCAGCTTATGAATACAATGATAGTAGCATACGCGTAATATATTTATTTTATATTTATATTCCAATTATAGTGTATATATAGTATTTTTTAAATTTATGTTGAATTTATTTTCATTTTTCATTTAACCCTTTAGTTTACATTACATTATTAAAATACATTAAAAAATAGATTCTTACGGTAGCCCTGAAGATGATTACTGTTATGTAATTGAAAGCTTGGCAATAAATTAGAATCTTTCATAATTACCACGTATTCCAATTATTAAAAATGAATAATATTAAAATACATATTAAATATACACTTCTCTATGTTTAATTCTCTATTTAAGTATGTAAGTATAGCGTATCAGGAAGGAACAAATGTAAATTGTGTGGTTGGAAGCAATTCGAAGACTATGGGAGATTGCTGTTGAAAACAGAAGAAAAAGGGCTGAAAAGCTTACGGAAGCGACCGGGTCGTGGCTGCAGCCGTGATTTTAATTCCTCTTCGTCTGATTTACTATAGCAATCTTCTCCTCCAGTTTTCCCTTCCAACGATGGTTCTTTACAGAAGCAAGAACATTCGCTCTAATTAAAACGCGCTCCTTAATTGTCCCCTAAATTATTTCTTAATTAAACTTCACCGAATATTTATTTCATTGTATTTGCATGGGTTAACATAGCATAATAGCTATCATACCTATAGCTATATGTTGCTTAAACTTGCGCATTTTAAAGTGCAAGCCTCCTCGCCACATAGCCTCTTGCTCGTTCACTGCCGTCTACAGCTTCTACATATCCCAGTGTGATTATGTAGATTAGCAAGCGAGGGAAAAGCCGTTAAACAATACAATCCAGCAGACTCGTCTTGAGAAGCTAAAAGAGAATTTACAACAGACCAAAATTCCTTTTTCATCTCAGGAGTTTCCAGCTGCTGATGGGAACACCAAGAGGAACTTTTAAGGAGTGTGGGCTATAGTTGTAATAGTAGTTTTGTATGTATTTGTAGCTTGTATGTGTGTGTGTGTGTGTTGGGATATAGAAAATGAGAATAAATGTAGCTCATGTCGTCCGACCGCAAAAGATCATTAGTCCTATCCTTATTGTTACTTGCACGCGTGGGGTTATACAATTCCAAGGAAGATATTACAATTTTAATTGAATTCTGGAGACGCAAATTGTTGAAACCATTCAAGTTTCTAGTATTTATTTTCGATTAAATTCAACAAATTTATTGCTCCTCATATTTAAATTCGCTGGAACAATTTGGACCTTCTAAAATTACTTTCATCGAAACAATTCTATTTTCTTCAAATTTTACAATGATTCTGTGAACTAATTTTTATATTTTCTCGAATGTTATTTCTAGGAACTCCATTCCATTGTAACTTTCTTATTCTAGGAATATGATTCTTGTAATGTAATTTTTGTAGGAATATTATTCTTTGCCTAATTCTTTTAGCGGCTACAATACCTTCCGCAAAAATAGAGGACACCTTTGAGATGAAAATGCTAATGGAAAATTGCATTTTTTTAAAAAGAAAAAACATGATCCTCAACTAACCCAAGATTCAAAATTTCTGCCACCAGAACTTTAACTTATAAATGTACGAGATACAGTTGCATGTATGTATGCGTAAAGGCAATATTTATTCCAGATTATAGCATATACTTCCATACAATGTAGAATCCGTACGTGTATATGTATAGGAAGGCTGTTATCGTACCAAGTCCATCGTCCATTCCCTTGGACTCGTTCAGCATTTCGGGATAAAAGGACACCAGGGAAGATTCAATGCTTTCTCTATGCAAATGTGGCTTGTCTAGAAAATTCCTTTTGTGAAGCCTTGAGCCAAAGCAATTGCGCTGTTACGAAGGTCCACCCTGGTATAGTAGAGTAAAATGCAATGTTCCTTGTTATTTTTGGTGCTGTTGAGAGTATGCTTGGGTATGCTATACTATAGGAAGTAGGAGATGGAGGAGGACGGATAAAAGTAGGTTCAAGGGAGAAATAATAAAAACAAGCTGATAAAATTGCTTTCTTGTAGGCGTATTTTTCCTTCTTATAATATTCGGCCCAGAACCAACCTACTACAATCTTTTGAATTTCAATTCTGTAGTACGGGTCTTCCAAGGATCATTACGAGAGGCCGTCAGAGATGATTAATATTCCTGTTGTAAAATTAGCTGCTGTTGGGAACTATCATTTCGAAGTGGATGAAGACACCAGGAGTTTCAGAGAACTTGAATTATCTGTAGTTAACGTTTTCGAAGAACTATAACGTAGTACATACTAGTAAGATTTTCAATGCAATCAGTTATTGCAGTAAGATTTTAAAGCTTATGAATAACAAGAACGTTACAGCTTATGAATAAAGTAAGGCTTACAAAAAGAGCATAAATAAAATAAGATTTTGAAAGAAAATAAAAATGAAATGGTTTCCGAAAGAAATACGTAATTAGACGGAGCATTTTATGCCGCAGGACTTATTTGCACAATTAATATGTGAGTTGTAGAGCCTCTGAGCGCTTTGTTTTCAATGAAACATGAGGATCATAAGTACAGTCGTGACTCTTTAACTGAACCAGGGTGAGGGCTAATTAAAATTTCAACATCATTCTCCTTCGGGCTTCATTCTACTCCCTCAGACTCTGAGAGCTTCCGTTCTTTATTTTCTGCTGACGAAACTACATACTATGTGATTATTTTCTGCTGATGAAGCTAAATATTAAATTATGATGCAAGTCATGTTAACATGCAAGGTACTGTATGGTACGCTTAAAACCATGTTGAAGTAAGTATACTAATCCAGATTGACATAATTCTTGACAGTCAATACAGAGCATTTTATTTTAGGTATGCACACGGAAGTTAGTATTCCAGTCCGCTGAAAGTTATATTGTAACGCATTAAATGTCGTCGTGACTTGACACATGTTCCTGTCATTATTCATTTATTCCGAGGAGACCAAGTGTTGAATATGAGTGACTGACACTGTCAAGTACGCCAGAAGCATTTATTGTTGACTCGGCGTAGTAGTTTGGAAACCCGAGCAGCAGTGTTCGTGTAGGAAATACATGAGAGAGCAAAGGTGAGTTTTGGGAAGGGAGTAGGCGGCAGGCTGGTCGTTTAGCATTCATTTCATTCCATTGGTAATTTGCTATTGCTGCGAGAGTGAGCGAGAGAGAGGAAACATACATACATACATATAGGAAAGCAAAACGAGAGCACGCCCTGCTCACCTTTTCCAAATGTTCATGTAAAATGTAATCTTAGTTTGTTTCGGAATATATAGTCAAGGCTCTTTTCAGATAGCTGTGCGTTTTATGTGCAATGAGAGGTATATTGTATTATAAAGATAGTGCGTGGAACAGATATTTTAATGATATTATAGAACCTTTTCGAGTTACTATAACTTCTCTACATGGTAGTACATTTTGAAATTAAGTATTTGAATTGGATATGTCCGTGCTGAGTAGTGCCAATAAGCACGCTATAGTCCGTTTGTATAGTTAGTGACGTCACCCTGTAAACTTGTGAATGCTCAACGTTAAATGTAGCTAATTTTAACGTTGTTAAAATGTAGGCAAATGTCGTTAAATGTGATCATTTTAAAGGACTGACGACATCAATAGCTTATTGATCCATGATTATATATAAAAAATGAACTCATTTAAATTTAATAAACTACCTGCAAATGATAATTTACAAAGATTTTAAACATTGGAACTTCGTTTGGGCTTTAATTTGAAGGCGCTGATTTTCAGAAATACCAGCTCTTATGTTCACAACGCAAGTCTAAAAGGACATTCAAAGCGGTTTTGAAAGCTTACCTGATAACGTCTTAAGCTTAAATCCTATCAAGTCTATTTAGTTTGACAGACGTAAGTTGATTCAACTCGCCGACAGCTTTTGTTATAGACTGCGTGGTTTATATGTCAAAAGTATGTATATGTATTAGATGAAATCCTACCAAAGCGAGTAAATCCTAGGTGTCAACTAGTTGTCAACGTCATTTGCATAAACATTAATGACCGACTTGGATGGATGGATGCTTGTATGTACATGGTTGCTGACATTAGTGGAAAGTGAGATAGTCCTCAACAAAATAGTACTTTCCTGTTATTTAAGAATGCTTAAGTTGTTGTTGCTGCTGAATAATTTTCCATACGATTAAGCATACATATCTATATATGTAATGTAACCAAAGAAAACACTACAAAGTATGTATAGTGTTCAAATGATGCTGACGCAATGTTAAGTAAAATAAAAAAAAAAAAAAAAAAATGCAGCAACTATAGTTAAAAACATGAACTTCCTTCTTCTGTGAGTCAGAAGTCTTGTACAAAATCATTGTAAAGGTTGGATAAAGAAAATAGATTTTTATAGAATGTAGTAGTATATTTTAATATAAAGGAGCATCGTATCATCTTTTAGCAAGAAAATGGGTAAATGGAGATCGCATCGGTTGACGGAGGAGTTATCTAAAGTGAATTCATAGGGGTGATTGTATGTGTGAGTTGAATGGCGCCGACGAAAAGCTGAAACAGGTGCCCAACCAATAAGCCATTAAGAAATGATGTAACACAAGAAGAAAGAGATGATGATGATTAGAAACTTGCCTCCATAACTCTTGCTGTCTGTCTTTGCCAGGGCTGCGGTTTAGTTTCAATTTTATGTTGGAGGTCGCGAGGAGGCAGTTCCCTACTTAAACGCAGTCTTGAGCTGGAACCAATTGTAACCCTATGTGTATACTTTGTGTTTCTCGTCCTTTTCCTTTGCTTTTCTCGCGCGTTTCTCTTTTTTTAGCATTTATACTTT